>JAZHYW010030835.1:0-94431 GCA_037355805.1 Ixodes ricinus | reverse complement strand
AAGAAGAAGCTGCCGTGCTCTACGAACGCTTTTTTGTTAGTGCTCGGCAATTTTGCAAATAATTTTGCGTTTTCGGGTTTCTGAAAACATTTACCAACGAAAAGGACATCTTAGAAGCCTCCTCTACAGACCACGGAACTGTCAGAAGAGTCCAGTTCTGAATATTTGGCTTCGCAACATCATCGGCCCCATGGACTCGATCATCTGCATCGTCTAGATTGCCACAACGCCGAATTTCCCATTTCAAGAGCAACCCAGGCTCAAAGCCTGACCTACCGCCCTCAACATCCATGAGTGAGCACCTTTCTCACGAGACGCAAGGACGGATAATGACTTCACCGCTTCCACCGGCTACTACATCCCAAAGGCAAGATGACCCACAACAAGCTATCGAAATGAATACAAATTATGAGACAGACACTGAAATATCAAGTTGCGAAGCTTCAACTGATGATGAAGGAGAATTTCTTCTCCCTAAAAGAAAGAAACGAGTCCGGAAAAGCTCTGGATCTAGTACGAACACGACCATTCCTAACGGCACAGCACTAGGAAACGTTGTCATATTTACACCGCAAGATCCACAGATCAAAATAAAAACCCTTAATCCTGTCAAGCTAACCAGTGCTCTAAAAGCCAACTGCCCAGAAGGAATCATAAGCATTCGTCCTAACGCAAGACTAAATATCCTCGCCGTGGACACACGCAACTTTGACACAACCACAACACTCCTGCGCATCACCACATTGTGTGGCATTCAAGTAAGAGCATATGAACCACGCACGAGCAGTATGGCAGTTGGTGTGATTCATGGTGTATCGGTTGACATCACCGAGAAGGAAATTCTCGAATGTGCAAAATCAGAACCCTCCGTCATAAGGGTACGCAGGCTGGGAACATCAGAGTCTGTAGCACTTACATTTTCAACTTCACATGCCCCAGACGCTGTTCACATTGGCTTTGTACGCCACAAGGTAAACCAGTACTTAGAGAAGCCAACACAATGCAAGCTATGTGGACGACTAGGGCACGTCGCAGCGGCGTGCATATCTCCTTTGTGCATACGATGCGGCACCAAGCACGAGGGTACAGATTGCGACGAGACACCACATTGCGTCAATTGTGGACTTGAACATCCCTCTACCTCACGCCAATGTCCTAAATGGCACGAAGAAAAGGCCGTTGCTGAATATCGTCGCTCCAATCATGCAGACTACCGCACGGCGAAGGCCGCAGTCAAAAAAGCGTCATCGTCTACTGCTCCTGAGGCACCTCGGGAAATAATATCTAGAAAACTACAAAACCAGATGCCACAGTCAACATCTAAAGAAGACAGCAATAGGCAATTGGTTGTTGCCCAGCGCAAGTTAAACCCAAAACAACCAGCCACGAACAATGAAGTTCCACTTAAAGACACGGCGATGTTTCCCCCCTCCCTAACAGGGCTGCCAATACAGACAAGGTCGCAGCAACACCAACTAATCCTACGGAACCAGCTCCCACTGTCCAGGAATCGCAGCATAATTGGCGAAAACATCATTCGACTGATTCCGTCACAAAAGGAAATACTGGACTTGACCTCTATCAAGTCGATGCCGAGAATGAACAAGCGATGGACACGTCGAACGTGGAGAAGTCTCCTGAGCCAAAAAGGCAAGCGTTGCCGGAAACCTCATCGAGACCTTCTCCATCGCTGAATATCGGTGACCTTTTACTGGCTGCAATCAATGCTCTCCGAGTCTTCTTTCAACAACTCTCATCACCATTTGCCAGCACTCTAACTACAATTATCGACACAGCCATCCCATTTGTCCAAGGATGGTTCTCTCATTGAGGATCAAATTCAACGAGCTACCATTTTTCAATGGAATGCCAGGGGATTGAAAACACGTCTTTCGGACTTTCGTCAATTTATTCAGAAGTACCGTTTTCCTATATTAGCCATATGTGAATCTAAACTGTGTAGTGACTTCCGCCTTTCGGGGTATGAAGTATTTCACTCCGCACGGACATCAGGACCAGCAAGAGTGATGATTGCTGTGCGCAAAGAACTCACATATGTTTCTTACAACGTTCAACACCATCCGGATAATGAGTATGTATGTGTAACCGTCAAACATGGAAAGTGTAAAGTTTCCGTAATAGCAGCATACATTCCACCTGGGGTCAGATTTGAAGAAAAAAGACTCGAAGACATTCTGAACAACTGTTCTCCTCCGCATATATTAACCGGCGATTTTAACGCACATCATCCAGTATGGGGAAGTCTGCACATGAATACGCGAGGAAGACGCCTGACTGACCTCGCTGCTGCACACCACCTATCAGTATTAAACGACGGGAGCCCAACGTATCTACGCGGTACAACCTGCAGCAGCTGTCTGGACGTGACATTTATGACAAACACCATTCTTTCTTCTGCGGACTGGTTCACTGATATCGAGACGCGCGGAAGCGACCATATTCCTACCTACATAATAATCAAGTCGTTTCAAGGCACACCAAATAGAAATACAGTTAAACAAACACACTGGGATACTTATAAAGACTCAATGGAGCAGGCTTGCAAGAACACTGCAAGCTTGTCTACATTCGAGAGCGACATTCTGAAATCGAGAAAAGCTGCTACGAAAACTTACAACCTTTCAAGTAACCAATCCACCATCGATTCAGAATATGAACGCTTGCGCGCAATTCGCCGTCGAGCAGAGCGCAAAGTAAGACGAACAAAAGACCCAAATGATTTGCGAGATGCCCGGAAGGCCCAAAGGCACACGAGGCGGCACCTACAGAAACTTGGTTGGCGACGCTGGAAATCTATATGCGCTTCAATGGACCCCAAGAAGCCATACACCAACTTATGGAAAATTGCACGTGGACTAAAAACACCCCCCATCAACTGCGTCCATTTAAGGCATTAGCTTTACATAAGCAATGCTCTGAGAAATGTATCGCCGAAGAATACTGCACTATGCTCACCAGCTCATCAAATAGCCAACAGCTTGGATCCAAGGCTATTGTTGCCATTCCTTCCACAACGAACGGGAAAATGAATGACCCGTTCAGTATGCAAGAAATGGAAGCTGCACTCGGTTCTACAAATGCGAAATCGTCTCCCGGGCCTGACGGTGTGAGGTACTCAGACCTAATCCACCTGGGATCAGAGGCGAAGGCGCGGCTTCTAGCGTTTTTCAACATCTCGTGGGAAACCGGTGTTGTACCTCTGACGTGGAAAAAGAGCAAGATAGTTCCTCTACTTAAACCAGGCAAGTCAATGCTGGATATATCGTCTTACCGCCCTATAGCTCTTGCGAGTTGTATTGGTAAGCTGATGGAGAAAATGATCCTCTTTCGTATCGAATGGTATCTAGAGCAAAACGGGTATTACCCAAATATAATGTCCGGATTTCGGAGAGGCCGAAGCTCTATTGACAGCGTAATTGATCTCGTGACCTCAGTGGAACAATCTAAGTCGGAGGGGCGCATGTGTGCCGCTGTATTCTTAGATATCAAGAGCGCATTCGATTCTATCACTCATAGGGCCATTCTAGAATCCTTAGAAGAACTTGGACTGGGTGGTCATATATACCGCTGGATATCCAGCTATCTCGACAACCGATTTATTTACATCTCCACAGAATCAGGAGATACACGACTCTTTCGCGTAACCAAGGGAGTACCACAAGGAGGAGTGCTGAGCCCAACACTTTTCCAACTGCCGCTCATAAGCCTTGTTAAGACACTTCCTAACACAATTCATGCTTCGCTTTATGCGGATGATATTTGTATTTGGGCGTCCGGAATTACGCGATTGCATATAAAAGCAAGACTTCAGAGAACATTGGATATCCTGCATCATTACTTAACACACCGGGGACTACATATATCAACATCAAAGTCTGCTGCAATCGCGTTCACACGCCGAAGCATGGACAAATATCCACTAACTATCTGCAAAGAAAAAATACCTTTCGTAAAGAAACATCTCTTCTTGGGCGTCGTCGTTGATCGCGGTCTGACATGGACGCCCCATATTCAACATCTTAAGAAGAAGCTCTCAGCGTTTGTCCTGCTAGCCCGGTTCATCAGTGGCACAACATGGGGAGCGACAGTTCCTGCTCTGCTGCGTCTTTACCAAGCTATTTTTGTGGGCACCTTGCGCTACAGCCTCCCCGCTATCAACGGCACGTGCAAAACAAATATGAAGATGCTACAGAGCCTACAGGCTCGAGCTCTGCGCTGCTGTCTTGGTCTCCCTCGGTCAACTTCCACGCCAGGCACTATAGCCGAATCCCGACAATTCCCAGCATGTGTTCTTCAAATTCAAGAAACCTTAAGAATACATTTACGGCATCTAACCAGACATAAAAAACATCACCTAGCCGACATTATGTCGTCTAGACCATCGTCCAACTATGCTCGTGTTTTAGCCCTGTACCAACAAGAATTTCCATCAAAGTTTCTAACACCAGAAATTACAGCTGTTCCACCTTGGACCTTACCTACGCCACTAATATCCCTCGACATCCCTGGGATACATACAAAACGCAACATTCCTCAGGCGGTGCTGTACCAACATACAATGACCGAAATGTATGGATCTCATATATCTCGTATACACGTTTTTACCGATGGTTCTACAAGTAAAATGAGCTCAACAGCCGCTGCTGTGTTTCCTACCAGAGGTATAACTATTAAGCACAAACTAAGTCACAAAACATCTTCAACAACAGCCGAATTGATTGCCATTCAGGAAGCGGTGAAGTATATCGAGAAACAACAACCTCAAACATGGACAATCTTCACTGACTCCAAAGTGTCCTTGAAAATTCTACAATCGGCTATGGTACCTAGCGGATACCAAGAACTTGGTTTGAACATCATGCTACTTTTAAACCGTTGCCGAGTGAAAGGACATGACCTGCGCCTCCAATGGATTCCAGGCCATAGTGGGATTTCTGGCAACGAGGCAGCAGATGCAGCGGCTAAATCGGCCCATAAAAATGTGCGCACCCTGATAATTCCTTACTTCAAGTCAGAAGCCAACTCAACAGTGCGTAATGTAGCCAAATTCCTGACATCACATCTATGGGCTGATCCCGAATACCATCACTCCCGATTATACGCCCTCGATCCACATATGACATTTAAATATCCGTCTGGACTTCCACGCAGGTCCCAGGCAGTATTACACAGACTCCGACTGGGGGTGGCGTTTACCCGACACTTCCTACATCGAATCAAAAGAAGAGACAGCCCTAACTGCCCAGTCTGCGATGTCCAGGAAACTGCAGATCACCTTATCTGTGAATGTGCCATCTACGCCGTGGAAAGAGAAGACCTTCACAGAACAATTCAGAGGCTAGACGACCGACCTTTCTCCTGTGACAAAGTGCTGGGCTCGTGGCAGTCCACGGAACATTCAATGAAAGCCACAAAAGCCCTGATACGATTTCTCGAGGACACCCGGTTGATGCAATCCTTGTAGGCAGAGACTGACATTTTGAACTATTCAACCCATCATCCTTTCACCTCTCTCTTCTCATATTCATTAAGCACCTCATCTCACCTTTTCATCCCTTAATCCTTTCCCCTGTGCAGAGTAGCCAGCTAGGACAGAAGTCCAGGCTTACCTCTCTTCCTTTTACTCATCACCTTAATAATTAAAAAAAAAAGAGATCAGATGCCAGACCGCTTTCTGAGAAAAGCAAGAACGCGTTAAGGGAATTCTTTGGAAGTTTATCACATCCAAGTTGTGTTTACAAAAAAAAAAAAAACTGCTGGCGTTGCATTTCTAATTTTTTTTTTTTTTTTTTATGCTGAGTTTGCATATTAATTAGGAGCATGCCCTAAAATGTCGTTGTTGCTTTTTGATGTGAAACTGAGTTACGACACTTAAAATTGCATAAAAAAAGGCTCTTTTTGAATAAATATAAAACATGGTGAGTACGGTAATTAAGATAATTACGCACATACGGAACCAGACGAGTCCTTAATCTATTCGGTGAAAAAATAAGAACGCGTCTTGGATGCATTACAAATGTGGAAACTTGGAATGTATAGAGGTATGTCTTTCAAAGTATCAAAACTTGCACTTCGTTTTCTTATTGTGCGTTAGGTTTTGTAAAACGCATATGAGCATTCTGCACTAAAAGAGTGATGATGAATTTGAAATTTCTTTGCAAAAATAATGAAATACGTGGCACGCACACAGACGGTACATTTGCACGCCGCCTTAATAACGTACAACGTGGGACCGCCGCCTTAACAAACAACGCTGCCAATGAGCTGGCGCGAGCGTGTGGCTTCACCTAATGTCTCATTTGCTCGCAAGCACGTGATACTTGCAGCATGATGAAGCCACACGCTCGAGCCAGTATCATTGGCAGTGGTATGCAAGTTGTGCACTAAATGTAAAGCCAATTATACAAGACTTGTTTTAAAAGGGTCCTGAATCGCTATCAGATTGGAGGGTTCATGACTTTATTGAGGCGTACTGGACCTAGTCTGGCACAAGAATACTCGCACGGACCGCCACTGATTCAGAAGGTTCTTGGTCGCGGTGAAATTTAGAGGATAAAAGGAAACTATTTTTTCTCAATCTTGCCTTCGCAAAGCTTGATGCCATAATTGTGGGATTGAAACCACCCTCCTTACAACAGTCCAGCGCGGCTTATGGATTGGACGCGACAAATGCATGAGCATTCCGTGAATAACGTCTTCAATGGAACATCAAAATTAAGATGTGCGTTCTATTACACACAGCCAATTACGCTAATCGGGAATTACGATCTTTTGTGAAGAAAATCGGAAATAGATAATTTTAATGTAACCTCGAAGATTCAACGCAAAAAAAAATGTAACGCCGTGGAATAAGAACTATACCCATCCATAATTTTAAGTACATTCCTGTTTATTGATATTTTCACGAATAGAAACATACGCTTGAATAACCAAACTTAAAATGAACGTTTAATGCGGCTAACCTGAGCCTAAATACATTAAGTAACAAACTGTACAGACTTTGACGGCAAGTGAAGGACGACTGACTCAAGCAGCCATGCGAAGCTCCTTTTGTAAGCGCGTGGGTATTTAGAAGTTTCCGAGCTCGGACAAACAACAAGATTCTCGAGTTATTTAGAGCAATCTAGTGATGCAAACAGCCAACGGCGTGGTAGTCAAGCACGCTGCTGACTCAGCTATTCGCACGCGGCAATATTTTATGAGTTTAATAGAGTATACTCGTGGAGAACAGTGCGATGCTTGTAGTTGTTCACATGAAATGGCCATTCTAGTGTATGCGCTTAGGAGTTTATGTCACAGAAAGTTTGAAATTAAGACAATCTATGTACCCGTGGCGTGGTCAAGAGTAAGATGATCTCTGATACACAAAAAACACAACGTGCCAAAAAAAAACTCTCTCTCTCTCTCTCTCTCTCTCTATATATATATATATATATATATATATATATATTATCTACCGCGTTTCACGTGCCTTCATGTAGCTCCATAGAAAAGCGGTACTCGAACTGTTCGCCACAGACCCCCAAGCGTCCTCGGGAGCGCTCAGTGGTGTCCGCGCATATTCGAGGACTCTGAAATGGCCAACTTAACGAGCATTTTCACGAAAAAAGCGGTCATTACCTTCAATGTGCATGACAATATCGATGCAGTTATTATAAACGTCGATGTTTGGAGCTGCCTGATGGAAAACAAGGTTTCAGGCTTGGCAACGTTCGATTTTGCAAACTCCCCCGCCTCCCCTCTATCTACAGGGTCCGATCAAGAAAAGTAAACCCTACTTTTCGGCCCGCGTAAAAAAACGACGCATCGCAGAACGCTCAAACTCCGCCAGAATGTAACCCTAGCGGTCAAAGCAAGATGCCAAAGTTTCAGAACATAAGCTTACCTGGATGAAAAGATTAAAAAAAACGAGAAATCTTTACGGGGAGGTTCCGACCACGGAGAGACGCAAACGGGGCCCGTCTGCTTTGCGTTGCATCGCATAGGTGGCGCCACCACTTATGCGGGTTGGTGGGTTATCACGGGCATCTGCCGGGCTTGGCGGCAAATTCGGAATTGTTCTCTATCATTTCTGAAGTTTCACTTACGCACTGCTTTTCACTGCAACGGAAATAAAGATTACACGCTCAAATTTGTGATAATTCGGTGCATTTGCTCAGGCATAACATTTCTTCATGCTAATTATTTTAGCAGATGTCGTCTGCTTTTCTGTTCGCAAACCCGAACAGCGCTTCTCCCGTTGATAGCTTTTAATCTCTACCGTGATTCGCTGCACTTTCCTGCATGATGAGGCAATTAACCCAAAAGCAAAGCGTGGACGTCGTGGTTTGGTATTTAAAGCGCAGAAGCTTTAAGGATGCTCGCCACCGATACCGTCGAGTGCACCGTTTTAGGCCGCCGTCAAAGAGAACCGTCTGGAAGTGGGTTTAGCGTTTTGGCGCAGTGGGCAGCGTCGCGAAAAAGAAGCACGTCTTCGCCAGCACACCAGAGAAAGAGCAGCTCGCATACGGGATCATGGGTGCTCTCGAAGTGGACCCGCACCTGTCCACGAAGAGAGCGGCGAGTTTGTTTGGAGTTTCAGAATACACTGTGCGCCGAATTCTTCGCCGACACAACCTGCATGTCTACAATGTTCACGTTCTCCACGAGCTGAAGCCTGAAAACTATGAAAGACGGCTCAATTTTCGCCGCGAAGAGAACCTAAAGATCGCGGCCAACCCCTCCCATCTGGACTTCCTTCTGTTCTCGGACGAGGCCGTCTTTCACCTCGATGGAAAAGTCAACGCTCAGAACTGCCGGTACTGGAGCAACGGCAACCCGCACTGGACAATGGAGAAGTCTCAGTACTCTCCCAAGGTAACTGTCTGTTGCGGGATCTGGAGGGAGGGTGTTGTTGGGCCTTTTTTTCGATGAGTCTGTGACGGGCAGAAGTTATCTGCGCATGTTGAAGGAGTAGTTTCTTCCCGAGCTCGAGGCCCTCCACATGCAACTACAAGTTTGCGTATTCATGCAAGATGGAGCGCCCCCACACTGGTGGACCTCCCGTCAGGAAATAGTTAAGTGACACCTTTCCTGGACGCTGGGTGGGAAGAGGCTCGCCCAGCATGCCATGGCCACCGCAATCCCCTGACCTAACATTATGTGTTTTTTTGTATGGGGGTTCATCAAGTCACAGGTCTACACCGGCCGAATCTGCACCCTCGACATCCTCAAGCAACGCATTGATGCTGCGTTTCTGCTCATTACGGACGAAATGAGAGCTGCGGCGTTTGCCGAATACGAGGCGAGACTTGCACGTTGCACCTGGCAGCTGGGAGGTCACGTTGAGGCAGAACCGTAGGACTACGGTGTTGCCTTCCAGTGCCTGCCTCTGACGCACTCCACATACTTTCATCTGGAAGCAAGAATAGCTTCCGCCATGTGCGCGGTCTTTTCCCGTTTTTATTTCGTTTACCTCTGACAAATGGCCCTTTTAGGGCTTACAATTACGGTTGTGGGCTGCTGAGCTACTGCTGCTCGGCGCTCTCCCGTGCCTCTCTCATCTGGTGTCTCCGGACCATGCAAATACTGAACCTGGTTCTTTGACGGGGCAGCTTAATTGTCCAGCATTTAATCTAAATACCTGCAAACCAAAATTACTAAATTTCTTTAATAATATTAATAATAATAGTTCGAACGTGTTCGTGACTCGACATAATGAGTAAACCGGGTCACAAAGTCGCTGACTTGGCATCTTCTGCCTCTCCCTTTTTTTAATTTTCATTGCACAACAAAAACAGAAAAAAAAGAAAATGACCAAGTACGCAAACATAAAAAACGGTACTGAAGTTAAAAAAGGAAAATATATTTGCCCAGCTGAAGTTCATCTGCAAATCGAAAGGAGGCTCTCCTGACGGCGGAACCCAAATATTGCAACTTAAAAAAAATAATTATGTTATAAATGGCTTATTGGCAGAGAGCAGACTTGGCCACTAAAGGAAGCTACCACGTCCATACCGAACTTCACATAATCCGCAGCACCAAGTGTCGAAGGTGCTATCGAACGGGAAGAATAGGTGCACCGCGGCGTTCGGGTTTTCGAGCAGCAAAGCAGACGACATCTGCTAAAATAATTAGCATGAATAAATGTTATGCCTGAGCAACTGCACCGAAGTATCACAAATTAGAGCGTGTAATCTTTATTTCCTGCTGCAGTGAAAATCAGTGCGTAAGTGAAACTTCAGAAATGACAGAGAACAATACCGAATTTCCCGCCAAGCCCGGCAGACGGCCATGATAACCCGCCAACCCGCATAAGTGGTGGCGCCACCTATGCGATGCAACGCAAAGCAGACGGCCTCCGTCTGCGTCTCTCCGTGGTCGGAGCCTCCCCATAGAGATTTCTCGTTTTTTTCTTTTTATCTTTTGATCCAGGTAAGCTCATGTTCTGAAACTTTGGCATCTTGCTTGGACCGCTAGGGTTACATTCTGGCGGAGTTTGAGCGTTCTGCGATGCGTAGGTTTTTTACGCGGGCCGAAAAGTAGGGTTTACTTTTCTGGATCGGACCCTGTACATCACCGGTGTATCGCACGTTATCTTGAAAAAAAAAAAAGAAAATGAACTTTGTAACTGAGCCGAAAAACGCGGCCTTTTACTTCAAAACCCCACCGAAAAAAAATACCCTATTTTTTGAGCAAAAAAGGAAAACTTTAAACAAAACTCCAGTGTTCAATTAAGCAATTGCATGCCTTTGCATGCAAATAAAAAAACCAAGTTGAATTATTATGTCGTACACCCTATGTTTTAGAAGGGAGATGAACATACGTTTATTTATATTTCAATCTACTAACAAAGGTTGTCACCCAACATTTAACAGGAGAGGAAGCTGGGACATTATCTCTGCTCTGGCCAAAAAGGAGTCTTCAAAGTGCGTAAAGACCACAATAACTGCAGTAATGTCCACTGTAGTGACACCGGCCACAGACATATAAACTGTAATAGTGTGGAGTAGAAACCCAAACTAGTGATTCAGTCGTATTTGAATCGACTGCTTCGTCCCAATTCATAGCCACAGTGCAGCTTCTGGTTAATTGTCCTTGTGTTGCAAAGTCTACTGATTTATCTGTAGATTTACAATTTCGCGCGCTGTCTGCTGATTGCCTGATACAAAAAAAATCTGCTGAATTTTATTTGGATAAAAATGTCTTAGGGACATAAAAATTCGTTGTTTTAACAACTGACTCTTATATTAGCATGTAAACGCTCACAAAAAAAAATAAATACAAAGCGATAGATGTGTATCGCTCGATTCATTCATCTATCCATCCACAGTCGTACACGATCAACGCAGCCGCGTGCTCACGTACTTACGAAACATATACCACTTTGGTTTTGCCTGGTTTCGTGCACCTATGTTAATGAGCGGCGACCTTTCAGATAGCGGCAACCGCACATCTCCGCACCGCTAAAAATGTATATAAAACAGCGTGAGAACAAGAACTATAATTTCGAGAATGAGTATGCTGAAGTACTAAAGGTAAACATTTCGCTTTGTGCAAGGCATGTGATGTGCACTTAGCCGCTGGAAAATGCAAATTAGAAAAGCATGCGCAAGCCAAAAACACGCGTCGAGTGCAGTAAAGCTTGTCGGCTAGCAGACAATACTGAGAATGCCCTCCACAATTCGAAAGACTAAAGAAGGCACCCAGGTCCGTGAGAGTGAAATTCGACTTGCTTCAAGTTCACAGCTGAATACAATCTGCCTTTCACTATCATAAACCACATGCAGAAACCCCTGGTGGCAGTGTGTCCGGACTCGAATATTGCTAAAAAATAGCATGCAGCCGAACAAAAGCTACGGCTGTCGAAAAAATTGTCAGCGGACACCAAAGCAAAGAGGACCTGTGCGGCTTTTAAGAAAAAACAAATTCTCATTGACTGTCGACGATTTAACTGGTGTCAGTCGCTGGAAGCATCTCTACTTTGTAACACGGGTGTTCAACGGAGATCGCGTCGTGGAGGCTTTCTTCAACCAGCTCCAATTTCAGTATGCGACTGCACAGGCGTTGTATGAGCACGTAGGCAGGGCGTTTACCGAATGGAACATCCCTTACAAAGAAAACATCGTAGAGTTTCGAGTTGAGGGGAAAATGTTATGACGAGGACAAGGAATTCTTTCATGACACTTTTGCGACAGGATATAGCTAAGTTGTTTGTAATGGAATGCATTTGCCACTCCTTCCATCTCTGTCCATCCAATGAGACTGAGAAGCTGCCACGAGTAGTTGAAGACCAGGTTCGAGATATCCACAACTATTTCCACTCAAGCCAAAAGAGACATGGAAGACTGAATGTATTTCAAACATTTCTTGAGATTAAGCCCCATAAACTCCTGCATGGGAGTCAGACCCGAGGTCTATCTCTTCACTCCGTCGTCAAGAGAGACCTGCAGTTTGTGGATCTAACGCTGCGAATCGAAGGAGACCCTTCAGAACAGCCCGCAACGCATCATCTGTGCTCGAGCAGGCCGGACCTTTTGATGCACCTTCAAACGTATGCCATCCGAGTGCGCGGTAATGGTCAAGGGCCAACGCATGAGTACACCATTGTTGTCGGTTCCTCAGCATCTGTCAACTTTGAGGCGTGGCCGTGTGCTGTCAGACAGGAGAAGATCCCTCGTTTGTCCAAGAATTCGGCAGCAATATGAAGCTTAGACAACTTGGTTTTGAGAGGGGGACCAAAAGGGCTGGGGATATTTTTCCCGTCGGACGAGGGTTTCTATTTATGTAAATTGTCATTTGTGGTAATAATAAACATGGACAAACCGGTCAGAAAAAGTCGATCCCGTCGCAACTTACGCAGTGGGTCCGAACACCTGTTTAAACTTTTTTTTTCAGCTTCCGAGAAATTATTATTGTCGGTCACCGCCATCTAGACTGCCCTCCTTCTCGGAAACTTTAGTGTGCGCCTTTTTGAAGGGGCTCCTTTTTCCCAGCATTTGAAACTCTGGCTGTTTTATGGCTACTGAAACGCGCAGACAAAACTTTGAGCGTAGTGAGTTTGTTTGTTTGTTTGTTTGTAAACGTCTTTATTAGGCCTTTTCGAGGCTGCTCTTGTCCTACGGCATCAGCAGCGGCGGGGGAGAGACACGGGGGATTTCTTTCCTTGGCGGGCCGTGTAGAAGCAGGGCTCCAGGCCCTCCGTCTGCGTGGACGAAGAGGCAGAGGTGCTTCCACAGGAGCTGAACAGTCCCGAGCGACGTGTCCTGAGGTAGAATCCAGTCGATGTAGCTGGTGGGTCGGTGTTCTGCCGGTAACTCCGACAGAATGCGTTCCCGGGCTGCGCCATAGGTTGGGCACTCCCAGACCAGGTGCGAGGTGGTCGCCGGCACAGCGCAGGCGCGGCACTTGCCTTTGTTGGGATCATCGCCGAACATCTTGTGCCTGAGGGCCGGCGTGAGGGCGGTGTTGGTGATAATCCGCCTTATGGTGACCTGTGCCCTGCGGTTCAGGTCTGGAGGCATCGGTGGGATCTCTCGATTGTGACGGTTCGCGGCGGCGGCGTCTTGTCTCAGTCGGAGGAGGATGGCTTTACGCTCCTTCTTGGCAATTGCCGCTAATTCCGCGGAGTCTGGTAAGTCGTCCGGCGGGCCAGTTTCACTCGGCGCTGGGGCGTGTCTGGGCTCTTTTGTGTTGTTGGTTGCGTCCGACACGGTTGATCTGCGCAGTGCTGCTCGTGCCTCGCTGTGAGCCCATTCGTTCGCCCGGATACCCGCGTGTGCCGGGACCCAGTCGACTCGTAGTGTGACGTTGCTGTCATGCAGTAGGCGTTTCGCGACGTCGTGAATATTTCGCACCCGTTCGCTCTGACTCTTGATTGCGTTACGGCACTCCGAATATGCCTCCCTGGAGTCCGTGTAGATAGTGATGTCAGTCACCTTTGTGCCGACGGAGTGACGTTCCTCTGCGTGTATCGCTGCTCGTAGAATGGCTTCGAGTTCGGCCCCCTTCACGCCCACACCCGGGGGCAGCGCGCACGCATCCACTTCGAGGGTGGTGGTGTCAACCCAGGCTATTGACGTTCGGAGAGGGCTTCCGGGTTCTTCCAGTGACGGCTGCTCTGCGGCCGCGTCGGTGTAGATGCAGACGTGTTTCGTTCCATCTCTGTTTTTGACAAGCTTCTCGTGCGCTGTCGCGAAACGGGACCTCCTCTCGGGATGATCGGGGCCCATGTGACTTGGGAGCGGCGCATCGTCTGTGAGATTGATTTGTCGTTCCCATGGCGGCTCTTGCACCGGGGGATCGGCGGTGCCGGTTGCGGGAGGTCTCCCAGCTCTGCGAGAATCCTCTGCCCAGCACGTGTGCTCAGTAGCCGTGTTCTCTGTGCAGACAAGAGTTGCTCGGCCACGTCGGCCAGCCTGTTCAGCCCGCCGTGGGCATAGAGGTCCGCAGTCCAGGTGTACTTTGGGAGGCCCGTTACGATTCGTATCGCTTCGCGGTTTAACTTTTCCAGCTCCTCCTGTTGTTTTGTAGTGACGTGATGGTAGTTGTAACCGTAGAAGATTTTCGATGAGAAGAGAGATTGGACGAGCTGCCGAGTTTCTTTCTCGCCGGTTCCCCATCTTCTGCTGGTCACTCGGCGAATGAGGTGCAGGATCTGCCGACCTTCCTTCTTCACGCGGGCCATCCACGTGCCGGCTTTGCCGTCTTGATCGATAAAGAGACCCAATACACGGACCGTCGAGCTCCGCTTGATGGGCTTCCGGCCAAGTTCAAAGAGTAGAGGTTTCTGGTCTTCTCAGCGTCTCGCTGCGGGCCGGAGAGAACGACGACAAATTCCGTTTTCTCTGGGGAGGCGGTCATGCCTACCTCCTCCAAAAACCTTTGGACCTCGTCGAGTCCTCGCTGAAGCGTATGTTCTTGCTCCCCCACGGATCCGGCCACTGACCAGAGGGCAATGTCGTCCGCATATAGGGCGAAACAAAGCTGTGGGATCTTGGACAGGCGCGGAGGCAGCCGTGCCATGAAAAAGCCAAGAAGTGCATTCTGGTTCAAACGCACAATTTTTCCCTGAACCACTCTTTATTCAAAATTGCTGTATAAATATCAACACCTCTAAATCTAAAAAAATGTTGTACAAATTTTGGGTTTCTTTGTTTAAAACTTCTCAACCTACTTGGTTTGGTTTCTTGATCAATTCTCGTAATTGATTCAAAACGAGCCTTTAAGTAGAATGACCCGAGAGGGATCGTTTAAATTTATATATTTATGCTTGTTCTTACGGTCAACCTATATTGGTTTAATGAGTGATTGATTGACTTATGAACTTAATATATCAAAATTGGCTGCTGACGTATGGATGTATAGTAACTTATTTATCTTGATACATAACCCCGCAAATGTTACGCTACATTGCTCGGCTACAAATTAGTTATGGAAAGATCTCTAGTAAGACGGTTGATAAATTTGTATGGCGATTCTTCCTGCAAATAAATTCTTAAAACACCCAGTTGAGCATATGTGTAACGATTTACTTTCTAAAATATGTAAAACGTATACTCTCTAAAAAATTAATAACAACCAGACCCTAATACCATTGGCTATTCACTTTTTGACGTGAACGTCTCACGCAAATGGGTGCATGTACGGAAACGTTATGCAACGAAATAATACCTCATTATTTTTTTTATTAAGAACAAGCATAACGCATGACGTACAGCCGCACTAGCGGACATCATGGCACAAACAAGAACAACAAAGTTAAGGAATGATTTCATTATGACAGTTAGTTAAACGCAAGAACCAAAGATTCAGTACAATTCCATAGGGAATTTTCCAAATATTTTATTGTGGCAAATTTGCTACATTTTTATGAAGCCTCTTCTAAACTTTTACTGATCTTATAACAACATAAAGGAAGTTCTTGTAGTTATCATTAATAACTCGCGCTATTTAAGAAAAAGTCATATTGTGCATACCCCTTAGATTTCTCGTATTACGTGGTTGTAGTAAATGAGAAAGAAGTGTCAACATTGATGTAGTTCCGTGAAAGCATGAACATAAACGTTAGCCTGGCGCGGCGCATGTGCAGACGAGGGAGTTCGAACTGTTCAAGCATGTATGTGAACGAGTCCATTCGACTATGGTGGGGTACATGGTAAAACGAGCGTCCTGTATCCGAATTTTCTCCAAATAATCGATTTGGTTTTCGTGGTACATGTCCCATATCGTGCAAGCATATTCAAGAGGCGGTTTTATAAAAGATGTGTAAGCTGTTAGCTTCACCTGACTGGTGGCATGATTTGTGTTAAGCACCCTAAACTTTTTTATCCGTATTGCAAATATTGCAGCTGTAGCCTTTACAAGTTAAATCCGCTGATGTTGTAACTCCCAAGTACTGAAAATTGTCAGCTAGTGGTACGAGGCCATTCTCAATTTCGTAGGCATACGGAAATATGTTTTTGTTTTTACTGGCGATTCTGACAGACGTGCTTTTGACGGGTTTTATGTTCATTCCCCATCTCTCACACCATCTTTTTTCCAGAGTTAACCAACAAATTTAAGTTGTCCTGATTTAAAGGACACTCCACTCTAGCGTATAGCAATATGTCATCTGCGAACATTTTCACTGAGACCTAGAAGCATGTTTCATCTGCTCTATCATTCATCTAACAAAAAAAATCAAGACCCAAGACGTATTCTTCCGGGAAGACCGACACTACTTCGCAAGTAGCTGAAACATTTCCAATGATAATAGCAAACTGTGACGTGTCTGTTAGGCTTTTTCGACTACATCCAACTACGTTCTTAGTAACGCCGTAAAAAAATTGAGTATTTCCATGAGTTCATTGAGAGATAGGCGATCAAAGTTGTTATATAAGTCTAAAACAACCAAATCACATTTTCCTTTCTTTTTTTTTTTTGAACAGCAAAAACGTTGCATTGCATTTCTATAACTGCGTCATTCAAGAAATGTGACGTCTAAATGCATGCTGGTTTTTATGAAAAACAGTCCGATTGTCAAAAACACATCAAGGCTTTCAGATATCACATGTCAAAAAGTCTACTGCACGTGTATGTTAAAGAAATTGGCGAATAATTTGTAACGTTATATTTGCCTCCTCATTTGCAAACTCGGCTAGCTTTTGTGCATAATTAGTTTGCGGGTACATTATGTTGCTTAAGTGACGCTTGGTTTATAATTTTTAAGTACTTCGCAACCGATTCCTCATAACGCCTGAGAAATTCATTGGCGATTTTGTCGGTTCCAGTTGGTTTTAGAACGCAGTTCTTTGGCCACCGTTTCCGGCTTGAGCGGCGTCGCTTTCGCCATCGGCGTCGCCGTCGGCGTAACCGCGCGTTGCATTATGGTTAACGTCCCATAATGCAACTCGCGGGTCTCACTGGTGACCCGCGCGTTGCACTGTGGGATGTTTCCCATAATGCAACGCGCGGTTATGCCGACGGCGACGCCATTGGCGGAGCCGCGCGCTGCATTAGGTGAAACGTCCCACAATGCAACGCTCGGGTCGCCAGTGAGACCCGCGCGTTTCATTATGGGACGTTTCCTATAATGACGTCACACGTCCTGTCACAGCTGATTTCACAAGGGTCACGACTGACGCCGCACTTAACCGCGCGTTGCATTTTGTGTAACGTCCCATAATGCATTGCGCGGGTCTCACAGGTGACCCGCGCGTTGCATGGTGGGACGTTTCCCATAATGACGTCTCTTCTCTTTCTCCATCATCGGCGTGATCATGAAGGAGGAGGAGGAGGAGGAAAGGAGGGGAAGGTGGAGGAGGAGGTAAGAGGAGTGGGAGGAGGACGAGAGAGGACGAGAGGAGGAGGGGAGATGACAGCTACCCGTTATGCAGGCAAGTGATATCATCATTTAAAAATCACAGAGTGGCACGTATGAAAACGTGGTGTACTCGGTATGGCCATCTACATGGGCACGGGTCTGTGCTGTACCCATCGATCTCTGTGGCACGTCAGACGAAGTTGGTGAATTGTGTACCGCCAAGGTCGACAACGGCTTGCTCGTGGTAGCACTGTATCTCTCGCCTACGGCACTCATTAAATATCTCGTGCAAGAAAAAGAACTGCATACCATTCATGCAGGAGAACATCCCATTGGCCTCCATGGACGTGCACTCACTGTTTTGCTGTGCCTTCTCGAAGGAGCACGCTCAAGCGCTTAGGAAATAAAAATAAAAGAACGCCGAGCAGTCTTCGACAGTGCCGACAGCAAGTAGGATGATGACAACGAGAGTATCACGTGCTTCGTCTAAGTGTAGTCTTTAACGCTCTCTCGTTCTCCCGCCTTGATCCGGCTGTCCTGTTTTCTGGCACCGGTAGAACTTAGACAGAGTGGAGCTTCCAAATGTGAGAACTACATTTCCTTTCTCCGGGTAAGCGATGAGCGAGAATACCAGAATATATATATACATAAATTTCTCATATTGGTTGGCACGGTATACCGCAAAATCAAAATACCTCAAGAGAGGAGCAGGAGGAAGAGCAAAGGAGGTGAGGAGCATGGAAGGAGGAGAGGAGGAGGAGGGTAGGAAGAGAGGGTGCGGATGAGGACGAGGGGCATACCCTCCTCTCTGTACCCTCCGCTCCTCCTCATCAAGAGCTGCGCTCTGAGTCGGGGCTACAGGGAGTTGAACCCTTCTTTCGTTTTTCGTGGTAATGTTAGGCAAAAGTAGCAAGACACCAGTTTCAGCAATGACAAGGTCTGGAATGGCCGTAAGTGCATTTCGAATCTGCTCATGATGACAGAACATTTATTTGAATAACAAAAAAAAACAAAAAAAATTATTCGTTGTACCTTTGGGCAATGGAAGAAGTGACCGAAATGACGATGCAGTTCTGTACAATGTACTCAAGGTTCTGTGATGATGGCGAAAGTATCTCCAACACCCCTTTGGTGCCGTCTGCATAAACTTTGCCAGCATCTCACCGAATTAATAATTGGTACAAGAAACTGCAGCTTTCTTTGACTTCATTTGAGAGACAGGTAGTTTAATTTTTGTTCGCACTTTTGGCTTGGCGCCGACGTTTTATTACGCGCTTTAGATGACTAATATCGCGTGTTATGAAGGACTTTTGTTTGCTTATTGGTTTTATTGTTTCATGGACCTACATTTACCAGAAATAATTCACCGTTCTTTTTAATGCATCGAAGTGCTTAGGTTGACTGCCTCACAAAATAAAACAAAGGAAGTTCTAAGTGATCCAGTATGCTTAACCGTCAGCGTGGCTAAAATCATACACGAGCACAACCGAATGTTTAGTGGCCTTCGATGACGAAGCGACATTGAAAGTCAGTAAAACAAGTTTGTGGTTTAAAATATGTTCAGGGACAGACATAAATTTGACGCGAATCATTACTTACAAAAAAACAAATATAGCAGTGAGAAACACGTACGTGGTCCCTTTACCCCACCCCCATTACAACTGCTGCAATGTTAAAATTAAACACCATGTCAACCAACACTTTAGCATGTTTAACAGAAATAGTACCCACATTGACCATGACAAAGTCTATATTAGGAACGTAAAGATCGCCAGGTACAATAAATTCATGGCGATATGACTAGACGCATAATCATTAATGGCAACTATACCCAACCAACCTTTGAAATTTAGTTTGTCATACGGCGCCCTCTTATGGGTCATTTTTGCAACTCTGAGACGGCTCGCGGCCGCAAATATTGCACCTGATCACGAGCTAGAATGTCTGAGATCTTCTTCGAGCTGCGACCCAGTGCTCGTGTCCAATCGCTCGGTGGCTAGGCCTACCCAAAGTTGCCCCTTTTCGCCACTAGCCGCGCAGACTAGAAGTCAACCGCGGTGCCTCCTATTCACTACCCTCGGGCAATAGTAGACGGTGCTATAAGAGCCTGCGTCTCTGTCATTATTAAACAGAAAGCAATTGTTTTTTTTATGCGGTTTCATAGCTACTGTCGTTAACTCGATGCCTCACTCCTTTTAGCAACGCGCAACGCGGTGTGAAACGGCGCTTTTGATGAGCCTTCCGAGTGCGCGCCGAGTACAATTTGAATAGGTGTTGCTCGCAGATGTATCTTTTATTGTATTTGTTTTTGGTATTACTTCAAAGTTTAATAGACATACACTGCATAATATGTGTTAACTTATGACTTGTGACAACACTGTGTTACTTATTCGGAGCACCATTTGAAACGTGAGCCTAAATTAGCGTCGACGCTTCTGTCTCTGTTTCTACTACAGACATAACGCTGAGATGTCTCATGTAGAGAGACCTGATCAAACCAAACAGGATGCTGAAAACCACTAATCAAGATATCTTCATCCGCTCAGCTGACATACAGCCAAATATATATGGTCATAGTACGCCCGCCGCTGCAATGACGTCACCCCACTGCTATCTTTCGACGCACCTTGTATATCGATTGATTGTGTGAATGATTATGTGAGTGTCAAATAAATGTGTTCCATTTAGTACTTGTGTATCGTTTCATCATTTCTGGAACTTACAAATATATATCTTACATTCTATATATGCGTTTCAGCCAACTAGACCAGTTGAGCAGCCCTCGTCCCGCCTAAAACTTGCGGCAGTGTCGTATATGCAGCATACCCGAAGTTTTAGGTAATCAACCGAAGAAGAAGTTGAGAAGCGCCGAATACAGTTACTTTCATCAATGGGTCGCATTGACCTTATCTGAGATAATTTATATTTCGTTATAGAAAGGGGAAATTCCAGTAACATACAGTGGGGCCATGAGTCTCTATAAAGCATTTAAAGTGACCGCATAAATCCACTTTGTAACGCATCCCACTACAATTGACCACAATTGACCACCCAAAGGTAGTGGAACCATCGCATGACAATTTCAATAAACAAAATTACCTGTGTAAAATGAAAAAAAAAATAAAAATAAGTGATGTTTTTTACCTACGGCTCGGCTCTACTATCCAAGCAGCCTCTGACTGGCGAAAGAGCCGACAGGTGGCGGCAGCGTCCCCGACTCAAGCATGCCGCCCGGTCGCGCCGAAGCGGACGACATGTGGTTTAAGTTACTCGACGAACCATCGGTTTTATTCGCTCTGTGTCCAGTTAGGGTGTTTTATTGAGCACTTGCCGGTCTTGATTAAACAATTTCTGTTTTTGGCGCGACCGGGCGGTAAGCTTCAGTAGAGAGCCTGCATTGCAGAGGGTTTCCGACTGCTCGATCGAATTCACGTGGTTTATTGGCCACATTTGCAACACTAGCCACAAAAAACAAAATGACAAAACCACAAAAAAAAATAGCGTAGGCGCATTTGTTTTCGATCGCTTCCGGAGGTGTCCGCCATTAAGAGGGCGCGGTACCTCTATTTATTCGTCCGTTTCAGACACCAGAGGGCTCGCGGTTCGTTACGTGGTTGAACGCGCGACTTCTAGATGGCGCCAGTGTCGAAGTGTGGAACTTCCCCGTTCTCCGCTGCGTGAAATAGATCTCCGAAACGTGTCATGTCCTCCCGGCGGAGGAAGTTTCTCCCTCCCTCGCGCGCGCTTGGTATATGTCTGAGGATAGTCAGCTCAATGCGCATTGCATCGGACGTCAGTGATAATACGCGCGGTGGCCGAGTCCGGCCTTTGCGCTGTGTGATGCAGTGGGTGGCGCTCGTATCTGTACGGAGGTAGGAATAAAAATGTCAGTCCCCTTTTTTACGACGCTCGTTTCTATAGCTTGTGCTTTTATCTCAAGTGACGTACAGTACCGCCTTTTCGAAATCGTACTTTGCTGCGAGCGATTGAGAGTCAGGTTATCATTTTATTTCGGTCAGCACTACACGTTCAATGAAGACCTCGGGCGGCGATGTAAATATGTGTTGCTCCCCAAAGTGTGTCCAAGGTGCGCAGTGACAATTGGAAATGACATTGAAGGCGGGCGACCGTCGGTTGGTAAAATACGTGCGCTAGATTCACTTATTCAGTCTAATCATATTTGAAAACGTCGTTTATCTGTTTCGACCAATGACATGGTCGAGTCTATTGATAACCTTAGGTAGACTAAACGTGCAAAGTGTCCGGGATTTAAATAAATTTGCTTCGTTTATGTGAATTAATAACTTTTTTCTCTTTTCCGTACTCGGTGCTATGCAAAAATCGCTTAGCGTTGTGTGGTGGCTTTTTGCCCGCTGACTCGCTATAGCATTCGCTCTGCACAGTACGGGTTCAGATGGAATGTGTCAAATCGTATTTCCGATCGACATGATAGATCTACTTTGCTACAGTGTTAATTATATTTTCCTGATTTAAACTGGTCCGTCCCTGATCTAAGCCTAACTTCAAATTCGAGGGTGCAGACAGACTTAGCGTCGTAACAGCCGTAATGCGCAGAAAGAAATTAGTACCATGAAAGAGAAACAAAAGGCTCGGTGTTTTAGAAGTAATGAGCGTACGAAGGATGCCATCGTACGTTTTTTTCTTGTTGAACGCTCCGCATCGCTGGGAAACGCTCAAGGTACCAGCGACGACAACGAGCTGGCGTGAAATTTCCATCGAGCAAAAAACGAGCGTCGCTTTCGTCATGCGTTTTCAATTCAATATGGCGCAAAATGCGCGCAAGGTAGTCACAGGTAAGGTAACAAAATGTCGATGTTAGGTCTGGAACACCGCCAGACTATGCCGTGTTGGGGGCATTCCTCGCGAGTCAATACGTCAAAGGTATTGCGCGTTGAACTGTACGTGTGAGTTATCCATTCGAGCGAAACCTTGATTTCACAAAACTATTGTGCGTTAGAAATATGCATCGTGTTAATCAGCCATAACTATACCCTATCTGACTCGCTGCGCGGAGTAGTTGGAAGCCACGAGCGAGAAATAAATGAAAGTTGATTTTGTAGGACAATCGCGACGTGGAGACACATAAAAGAGAGTCCCGATAAGAAGAGACCTCCCCCTTCCTCTTCTCTTCAAGTGCTTGGGTTACGCTCTCAATTCTGCACCTTTGGTAACATTGCGCGCAACTAAAATCGCCTTCTTCCCTGAAAAACACGGTGGCCTTCAGAATTGAGGTGTGCTACGCGAAAGCGAGCGACATATCACGGGAACGAAGCCGAGGTGCTCCGGGCTTTGAGAACGGTCCTGATTGCAAAGACAACAAAGATTTTTTTTCAGTTTTTTTTAAGCACAATTTATTTTATACATTTTTTTAGTCCACCTTGATACCTTATTAGCGCGAAAACTACCACAATTAAACTAAAAAATAAATAAAAAATAGTGGGCATACAACGACAACGCACCCACTGGGACCCAAGTCAATGCAAGAACACCTAAGTTACCTAGCTACTAAAAGGAAAATGAAATCATGTTCGCATACATAGGCAGAACGCATCCATTGAGAGGAATGAATCCCGCGCTTGTTCTGGCAGTCTCGTTGTGCTTCTGTCAAAAGCCACAAAGGAGGATGACAATCAGCACCTACTTCCCCCTCCCTTTAAAAAAAGATAAGAAGAAAAGAACGATTTTTGGACGCCCGCGGTCGCCCAAGCGATGACCTTGGAAGGGTATGCGATTGTAGCACTTTTGTCCCGCGGGAGTTCCCCTGTCTCAAATGCCACGGTCCGTTTCTCCCAAGTACCAAAGTCCCCATCTTATCTTCCCCGTGTATCAACTCCGCAGTGATTCTGAATCATTCCGATGCTTTCCAACGTTGCAAAACTGTTAGACGAAAATTTGTACACAAGTATACACTGTTCGCAAAACTATCTACAGTGCCAAAATTCAAAAGCGCTGTGTTGGATTCGGGAACTCGTGTAGTAAATCTACACGACTTCCCGAATCCAACACAGCGCTTTTGAATTTTGGCACTGTAGATAGTTTTGCGAACAGTGTATACTTGTGTACAAATTTTCGTTATATATTCGTTCGATGAACTCCACAAAACCTTTAAATATTTGAATGGACTTTCCAGAGATCGATATTAGTTGTCGGGATCCCAGGCTACCGGACCGGTCACAATTATTGGTTGATTAAACATTTTATTTTATAATCACAATCGTATCTTCAAGGGCGCGCCATTTCCTCATAGATTCTTCCTCGAACAGTGTTGCTGTATTCATAGCACACTTAGACAGAAACGGTTGAGACTGTCCTCAAATAATATCTTCTTTTGGCAGGTACTCCGCAGCGATTACACACAATGCTCCTAACATAAACATGCTGCTCCACATGTGTATTCAGAAGACGCAATACATCGTTTTCTCAACTTCGTTGAAATAGGCGTGAAAGCGCGTAACCGTCACTTGGTTGAAGTTCTACTTAGAGGGGAAATGTTTACAGTAAAAAATCGTTAATTATTTTTTTTCCGTTCCACTACAAAACTTAGTTCGCTTCAAAATTAGTTTTTTTTTCATGTCGTCTCCACAGCGCTTCTACGTCGGTAATTTCGCGTTAGACGACACCACATAATGTGCAAAAGGAAGCGGTACGATCGATGCTGCATAAACTATTTTTTTTTGTGGACATTAAAAAAAAGCTGTTTTCTTCACTTTGCACTGCATGTTTTAGCACGAAAGTTCCTATTTGGTTATGATATCTTTCCTTTCCTAAAAATATATACAGTTATTTAAATTACCGAATTACACAAACGTCGAAATTGCATAATTGCTCTCACTATTTGCATCCATTTTTGCTCGCATAGTGAATAAGATTAGTTCTAAACCTACCCGAAGCGAAAAGCTGGTATGTGTATTCTCTGAGGTGTTAGTATTTTCCTAGCGGTCTAACGTTCAGGAAGGGCTATCTCCATGCGTTGTGTACTCGCTGTTTTTAGCGGCAGGGCATTTTAAAGTGGAAATCAAGAAGAAAATAAAACAGGATGATTCCCTTAGCTTTGCTAAACCAGATTAACCGCACCTTCTGGCAACAATATGCCCTTGGCGATTGCATCCACTGCCGGGCGTGAGAGACGGAGCTTACGTACTCTCTCGCGAGCTGAAACAAAAACGGCGTCAACCAAAAATGGGAACGATTATGAGGAAACAAACAAAATATCTCCGCTACAAACGACTTACGTCCGTAGAGATCGTAGAACATAGGTTAAATTGGAATGCCTTCATGCACACGTGCGTTTGTAGAGTTATAACAATTCCGGAAATTTGCCGCCAAACATTCTTTTTAATGCACTCACTGTTGTTTTTTCGAAAGCCAGCAGTTTATTTATATGTTTGTTCTTTCACATGCTGATGACAAGCGTTGCAGCACTCGGTGTCTTCACCCTGAGACACACACATACCGATGCACTTTTAATTGAATAGACTAAACCTCGTATTACATTCACTATCTTAGGGCACCAAAGTCGTTTCATGTAAAACAGTTGCCACTGTACCGAGTACAGGCTACCCCTATTTTTTTCTTATATATAAACTGTTTTTATTTGTAAATACTGTTGTAGCACGTCGTTGACAGCAAAATAAAAGAACTGCAGCCCCGCCGATTTCTCCGATCTTTTTTGCGATTTGTTGTACGCGCCGTTGCAAGGATCAACAGTCTACAGACTGTTTATCCTTGCAACGTTGTTAGTTATGTTGGTATACCAACATAACCAGAAAACGAGAGAAGCAGTAAGTAGAAATATCAGTCAGTATCCATTGGCGACGCGGGCAAGCTATGAATTGTATTTATACTTCGTTTCATCTTGCGTTGAACCGCAGTGGAAGGTTAGGTGCCTCTACAGACAATCAAGCGCAAGTCAGAAGTAACGTCACCAGGCTCTTTGGGCGTGTACCAGTGCGTGACGTCACTTTTGAACTGGTGCTTGATTGGGTATGGGGGCCCCCAGCCTTCCGATGCGAAAGGCTAAACGTCATCCCCTTTCGAGGTCACGTGAGCTGCGTCGCGGGTGCCTGTTCTTCCTTTGACTTCACGGGGCTTACAGATTCTAAAAGACGGAGTGGGCCCCGCAGACTGGAGGGTGCCCCAAAGAAAGGCACTGTACTTGGGCTTTGAAGTACTGTGCTTTCCTGCGTTCTCTTCTTTTCTTTTCCTTTTCAGTTTTGGGGAAAAGAGTTACAGGCTATTTTCGTTTATTTCCTCTTGTGTGTGCGTGTGGGTCAATAAAACGGCTGCTTCTTCCGTCATAAAAATAGAAAAAAAGGAACGCACGAGAAGGGTGAGTATAAGAAAATTAGTCGACAACTTGGACTCCGTTCTGTAAATGCTCGATTGGAGTTTCTGAACCACCTTCTTTGCCCCACAAAGATCTGGCGTAGTCTCTCATTCTTGCAGAGAAATCCCTTTTGTGAGAACACACTATTGCTTCGCCGAAAGTCACAAGTTGCAGATGTTTTAAAAACGCGCGCTCTAACACATCGCTTGCCCAAACAGCCGCAGTCGCCATACGAGTTCCCCATTAGAGGGGGCTAACTCTCGTGTTAGTCGTTAACGACAACGTCCACTGTAACGCCCTCGTTAGGAAAAATCTTTTTTATTTTTGTAGATCACAATCTGCGCCCGTCCGGCCAATTTGTGCAAGTTGGGGTACGCTTACTGCACACGCACAACAAAAGGGGCCCCCTCGCAGCTGCCCCTATCTATAAATCTCACCTCTCCTTGAACCGGTCATTTCGGCGGAGGCGCCGGGTGATCAGAGAGAATGTTTAGCCTTGCGATAAACTGTTCCAAGGTCTCGCACAGGGACGGTCCTAAGAATACTTGCATGACAGACAGGCCAGCCTCCCCCCCCCCCCTTTTTCACCTTCTATATTTTTATGCACCTGATATTCGTTTTTTTTTTAGTATATGTGTCATTGGAATGGTTTTGTATCCTAGCAATCGTCAAACAGCAAGACGCAACTAGGCCAGAAACTAGGTGCACTCTTGTTGGCACGCAAGCATCAATACGTGTCCCAATCCGATGTCCTTTCAAGCGTTTCGCCTGCGTGTACTGCGCAAGGAAATGAGACGCCGTTTCCCCGTAACTTGGAGAACGGAGAAAGCTAAAGCTCCCGTGAGCCAATGAGACAGTTGAACCGAGGCACGTGACAACGTACGCTGGTGGGTACTGCTCTTAAAAATGGCTGTCACGTCCCTTAGCAAAAAGAGGCCGTACTTGAAACGAAGTTGAAATATATTGAATATGAATATTCATTTTGTATTCATTCTGTATTGTTGTCCACATTCGAAATAAGCGCGGAAGGTATTCAAAATATATCATAAATATTAATCACAAAATATTTTAGATATACCAAAAGTAATTCCTTCCCCCTCAAAATGCCATGTGTGTATTAAAAACCGGATACACAAATGTTTCTATTTTTTATTTTGAATTTTGTTAGTAAATTGCTTCTTTGTGGTATTTCAAGGCACTAGTAAATACATCCCACTAAACACAAACACCATGACGCACTCAAAACCTGAATCACAGTCCCGCTGACTGCTCTAGAGCCTTATATAGCCTACATATTGAAGGTAATCATTTTGCCGGTGACCACCTCTGCACTTTTTAAGGTTCCAAGTATTCGTTCTTCTCTTCGAAAGTCTTTCAAAAGGGAAACAGTGTTTTGAAGTTCGTGGACAATATCTCTTACTAAAAAGCATTGCTAGAGCTAATAATAATTCCGCGCAGTCACTAGAACAATATCCACGAAAACGGCTCCTAGAAGAAATGTTATTGCTTCTCTGCATAGCACCACTCAGGACGAAGAGAGTAAAGGCAATTTCTTCACTTCGAAATAGTTATTTTGCTTTTCTTTACTAGTTGACTATTTAATATTGTCATCAACGTCACTATATTAAAGTCACTACTCACATCACGTACAATGGTGAGTATACACATTCAGTGAACTAACATTCTGCTAACACAACCACGCCAAATATATCGGCTCACAACACTTGCTGAAGCTTTCCAGCATCAGCAAGTGTAGTGTTTTTAGTTACCGAACCCCGTTTTTGATTGGTTTGCAAGAAACTCATCAGGTGTGTTCTTGATAGAAAAAAGGAAACAATAACACAAACTGGGCTGATTTATCAGTGCGATGCTGCACAACTCAATTGACAAACTAATCAAATGTTGTACTTAGGCACTTCAGTGTACTCCACATCTGCTTGAAGTTAACTTCTGATAGCCTTTCAATACTTTGGAAGTTTAAGTCAAACTACAAAAGTATTGCAGTCAAAAGATACTTAGAGTATAACACAACGGTATTTACGATTTCCATGCATTTTAAGAGTATTCTGCACATATTTTTGATCGCTGCATTTTTATTAGGGTTGGAGTACCTTTTGCACGAAATACATAAATATTTTAAGTAATCCATGTGAAAGTTATTTTCTACCTGCTAATTTAGTATTTACATATATCAGAACGCAGGAAGGGAACTTCAAATGCAGTTTAAAGAAAGGTATTTTTTTAAAAAATATTCAGAAATATATTTTAGTACTAAGAAAAACAAAAGAAGTGTATATTTTCAGTCTATTTTTGGTGTACTAACAATTATGAACTGTACTTTAAATACTCTCAAATCAGAATGTGGTATATTTCAAACTTCTTAGTTTTCGTTAAGGGGTGCTTTGCTCAGCGACTGTGATTCCCTCAGCGCAGCTCTGACCATTGAGGTTTGCCAAGTTACAGTGAAACGGAGTATAGATGAAACAGACAGGAAACGAGCTGCCAGCATACGCTAGTCAAACTTCCAACGACAAGGATCAATTTCTCCCCAAGCTGGACGACATTTATCGTGCATCTTTAGAGCTCCAAAGCTCAATATCACGGGTACTCGATAAGATTCTTTCTCTTGCGTGTTTGTCATTTTTACAATGCCCTGCAAACCAAAAAACAAAAAGAACTATCGTGAAGTCACTCCGAGGGGTACCGATAACTGCGAGCCACGAACATGAAGTATTCGCTGACATCCGTCAGGAGTGCGAGCGGTAAATCGTCACGCAAACATATTCTCACAAGCTGCAAATATTTATTTGGCTTAGCAAGCAGAATATACTAACGACATGTGATTATTATATACAAGATACCATTTATCGGTTCTTCAAGACCATTTCCCTAGTCCTCAACGGTCGCGCTGCGGGTCGCGGCTGCACGCTCCTGCCCTCGCCCACGGAGCTGGGTGGGCGATGGCAAAATGTCATGCCCTCGATAGACTACGGAGCTACGTTGCGTCGCCTGCTATTGTACCGCCAACAGGAGAGCGATAGCTCTGTGTGTTAAACAGATGCGTGTTGCGGTATAACTCTGTACGTCTGTCCTGCTGGAAGATCAAAATATAGGCTCTGTGACCCCTCCTAAGCTAGCAAAAACAAACAGAAGTATACTCATTTAGACTGAAAGGTTTTCGAAATAGTGGCCACACATTGGAAAAGCATATGTCACAGAACTTGGTTTCCGAAATGGCATTATTTTTTTCGAGCAAGAAATCACCTGCTCACCATTGGGACGACGAAATCGTCACTATTTATTGAGCCAGGTGTATTTTCGTTCATGAAGGAAAAATCTGAACACCTACTTCTCCCAACGGCCTATGTCGAATAACAAACACTTTTTTAAACATGTGGGCGCAATTAACTCATTTATTGCTACACTTGTATATACACGTGAATTGAACGAAGTCAAACCGCATCTGTGATTAGATCTTGATGTCTATACGAACTACTTCGAAATTTGTTTAGGGCTTCAGACGGTCGCTTACGAGCATTCTCAATGTGGGACTTCAGAAGCTTTCGCATGCCATAGGGAGCTTGCTTTCGACTAGAGCACTTCACGGGCTCAGGCCAGCCCGAGCCCGGACCGCGGGCCGGGCTCGGGCCGCGTAGCACGCATTTTCTCGTGCCAGGGCCAAGCTCGGGCTTGAACAAAACATTTTTCGCGCCGGCCCGGGCAGTCGTGTGCCGCAAATTCTAAATTGTTGATAACATAAAGTGTGCTTATTGACCTTTTAGGGTCAATGAAAACAAACAAGCGAAGTGGAAAGTCACCATGGCGCCATTCAAAATATATAACAAAAAGACGTCTTGCACTTGGAAAACTTTTAGTTCGACAAAAGAAAACGTATGTACTCTAGCAGCCCGGTGGGAGAGCGCGTATGCTTTATGCTTAGACAGTTTTTAGATTGAAGCCTGCAAACATTTTCGGGCTCATGTTTATAATCTGTCGGGCTCGCCGGACTCAAGCTGATATATATATATATATATATATATATATATATATATATATATATATATATATATATATATATATATATATATATATATATATATATATATATATATATATATGTGGGGATTCCTGCGGTCTCCTTGCCCGATGGCTGTGATAACGGCCGCGGGTCGGAACGCTCCGGCTGCCTTCGCCGTGAGCTCCGACTCCGCTCGTGAGGCGGAGGGCCGCCTGTCTTGGGAGCCCTCCTTTCACTCTCTCTCTCGGGGGGACCGATTTCCGTTCCCCCGCACGGATGCGGATCACTGCGTGACAGGCGAGGAGGCTTCGCCTCTTGTTTTCCCGCTTTCGGGAAAGGTACTCGTCCGGGCGACCGCGAAGGGAGATGAGACGTGTGCCGGCGACTTCTCCGACGCTTTCCCGGTCTTGGCTTTCTGAACCCCGCGTCTGGCAGGCAAGGACCTTTTCTTACCTTGCCGGCGCGGGGGACATTTTGAATGGAAACATGGTAGTTCATTTCAAGAGTGTCATAATAAATGCTCTTGGACTCTGTCCTTACTCGTGGTACGTGTAGTCGTCTCTTCCGCTATATTCGAGAGAGTGAGACAAGGTAGATGATCATTTGCACCCTGACGGAGGTAACTTATCGAACCGACCCGCGGTAATGTAGCCCTAAACGTCGTCTATATTGTCGCGAAGATGTGGGGACCGCAGGGCTACTAGGTTTGACGTCTCCTTTGGAGATCGCCGCCGCTGTTGAGACAACCCTTGGTTACTGTATCGGTACCTGTGTTGGTAGCTAAATGCAGAGCCCCCCCCCCCCCCCATATATATGGGTGGTTTCATTTGAATTCGACCAAGCTTGTCGGGGTGGGTCCTCAGAATTATCTGTAAAAAATATATGTGAAATCCCAATCTCTGTGATGAACAAAACTGCCTTTCAAAAAAATTAGAAATATGTAGTTCGAGAGAAAAAAAATATGGAACGCTGCCGGGTGAAATGCGTGGAAATCGCGAATCCATTTCTGCTTAGGTTTAGACGGTCTTTACAAAATATTAAGTTTTCACTTAGCTATAATACTTTTTATACTATAATTATGAGATGTGTGCTATTTTTAGAGGTAAGTTATAGATTTTTACCGTTTTTATTTATTTTTACATAAAATCGCAAACATGCCACCCAGAGCAATTTCGACTAACATTCGGATAGCTATATCAAACGAACGGTATGAAGCTATGTCATGAGACATATATCAATACGTAGCTAATTAAATAAGCTATCGATTGGTATGTTTTTTGTTGTTCATCGATCTTATTGAACACTATTGATTTCATCCCAAATGTGTACAAAAATTGAAAATATACAAATTTTGAAATAAATTTTCTCAAAAAGGCCATTTTTTATTTTCTTCTAACTTTTTTACATCATAGCCCATAAGGTGTAGAAATAGTGTATATAAGTCTTGGGTGTAATATTTTTGTTGTATTTTGGTGACAACCAGTTCAAAAGCCAATTTTAAGCCTGTCACTCAATCCTTGGTTCAACTATTCTGGCCTCACCACAATGGTACTGGCGGCCTCAATAATAACAGATGGTTTTAGAACCAGTTCATCATGATCAGTTTGCCATTATATATGCTCATGACGACTCCTGAAACATCTGACACACGTTACGGAGGGCAAAATTAACCATTCACGTTAACAGTAATGCCACCTGCAGTCTATTTATTAGACGAGCCGATATGTCCGAAGCTCTGGCAGGTGAACGTTCTTATCTTAAAAATTGCTGACGCACAGTGTAACACAAATAAGTGTAATTTAAATATAAACACCAAAGAATCACTCATGAAGCAGCTCAGTACCTATCTTCTGTGATCATGAAAATTGTTTTCCACTGATGAACGCACGGACATTTGTTTTTTGCACAAACTTGAACTGTTTGAGCTATGTAGATAATTTTATTTTGCTTATAAGTTTACACACGTAAGACAAAGTTCAGCTGACAAAATGAAAAAGAAAATCCCTGGTATCACGACACAAAAAACACTCGATTTAACTACTAATGTATTCACGTTAATAAAATACACATACATAGACGTTGATCATGGTGCACAACACTCCCCGTGTATTCATGCAGAGGCTTTTACGAAACGTCTGCAATTTGCCTAGATAGTTAACAAAGTCACATATTTTGAAACACCATGTAGGCACTAAATTAACAAAGCATTTTGAAATACCATGTAGGCACTAAAATAGCGATTATGCAATTCGCTGAAGACGAACTTCACCTTTTTCAAGTCGCCACACGTGTGAGAGGCGGATGCCTTTTTGAACCGGTATGGATCCCCATTCGGCTCTCTTGGTTTTGCGGAAATCACTCACGTCGTCTTTTTTTAAATTCAGGAGAGTCACATTTTTTACACACTTTCCCACCTTGTGCACAAAGTCCGTTGATGTCTGTATGACCTCATCCACAGGCGAACGGAGGTTGTGCACCGTCGCCTGATGCTTCAGTAGCCCCCTACTCCATCACAGGCGCTCTTGCCGTGTCCTGAGGCAGAAAAACCCACTTCACCTTCGGAAGACCGGCTCGTTGGAACTCGTAGAGCTGAAATCGATTCTTAAAATGAGCTGGTGCACCGTCAGATATATACGTTAACGACGTATAAACTGGAATGTTGTTCTCCAGCCAGTCCTCAATGCACCTTAGAGCGAGTACCGCGTGGGCAGTGTCATGGCACAGGTCTTCACACACGACACCGAAACATTTGGGACCTTGCGATGTCGATGCAACACATGTGAACACAGAGATTTGACGCTTGTGCCAGTGATGCTCCTGTATTTCATGTGGAAGGGTCACCGTCCAATTTTCCGCAAAATCAAAGTTCATGACAATATGTCTTGTGGTCACCTTGCTCTTCTCAATCCGAGCAGCTTCCCGTTGACTTCTACGGAGGAAGTCGTGAGTAGAAAACCTTGTGGCCCATTTTTGCATCTCTTTCAAAAAGGCGTTCGAGTCCGCTGTTTTGTTCACCAAATTGCCGTTCTCCCACATGCAAAATCTAATCTCCTCATCTGGAACCAATTGTAATTCTTGTAAGGAGAGTCGATCAATGCTAGGGCATTTCTTGCATTCGCCCCGTAAACAATTGGGCGTTGAGTCTGGGCAAAGGCACAAAGCCACAATATCCTCAGCCGTTATTTTTTCTTCCCGTACGCTGTTGAGCGCAGATAAGCACAAATCAAAATTTGTGCAGCACACGCATGCACACACGGTTTGGTCAGGGTTCAGCTTAACCCACTTCGGTCGCAGCGAATAAAATTTGGTCAGTCCTAATTTGGAGTCCGGGTTAGCTTTCTTAAACAGCTGGTAGGCTTCTCGGATGGACCTGGTCATGTAGCGCTTAACAACGGCTTGTTGTTCCCCATCCTTCATAATGTTTACAACGTCCTTTTTGTTGGGGCTCTGCCGGGAACAGTCGAAATCATCGTCGGTGTAAAAGCGCGTGGCTGACTGCACGATGTCCTCGCCTATCTTAGCGCCTTGGTATGGCTCGAGACGATCCCATACGCCAAAACGTTCACGAAGTCGCTTGGCCTTTTTTAGTATGTAGCTCGATGCCTCCGGGATTAAACGTGCGACCTCGTTAACAGTTACACTTGCAGGCACAAGCGTGAGCAGCTGGCATCTCTCTTGGTAAGACGGTGTCTTGACAAAGGCTTCTCTGAGGTTTGCCCACCACTCGTCACAGTTAAGGCAGGAGGGTTCAGTACCAGAGTTTGAGTCACTCGTTTCCAAGCTATATGCTGTAGCCAACTTTTTACGTACTTGTCTGCTGTACGACACTTGCATTTCCCGCTGTTTTCTTGCCGCATAGGAGTGACGGCTCTTTGGGTTTACGACAGACGGCATCCGCAAGGGAGTTGTCTCAAGCCCTTTAGCAGATATTTCTTCGTTAATGTCATCTACTACTTCATGTTCTTCAATGAAGCTTGCCGGAGAGCTCGAAGATGGGTCACTCACCGTAGAGGCTGAAAGTTGCTCACCGGTGCGTCGAAAACAGTTCTGGCAGAGCATATCCGTCGACAGAACAGTAGCAGCTTTGGTTGGAGACAGGATTTTTTTCAATGCTTCTACGTTGAGGTCAGTTACGGGCCGAAAATATCGGTTGCGGTATATCACACGCTTATGTCTCTCAAAGTAGTCGGCACAGGACTTCCTTTTGACGCTGAAAACTGCAGCCATGACTGAAACGTGGACGTGCGAAATACGAGTGGCAACCTAATTTCAAGTTCAAACCCGTATGTTATTCCTTGCCGCGATCTTTTGCTTGTTTATTATTTCTCTCTTTCTATTTTTATCTTCTTATTGTTTTAGTATCGACAACTGTGTGAATATAATCGCTGAAAAGCATCACCAAGAAAGAGCGCGCTGTATGTCTTTTCATTTAAAGGGAAGGGAAGTAATAAATGGCGAAAAACGACGATAATAAAATCGGGGGATAAACGAGGACTGCAAACTTTAGGAAACACGTACAAAATCAGATAGGCGAACTTAAAAGAGATAGACGCCGAGAAAGAGTTCCTCTTTGGTGTGGTGCTTGCGTGCCCTAGACTGGTCTTGCCGGCAGCTGTCAATAATCACAGCGATCATAACTAAGATGCGTTGCGATCCCTGCGTAAACTAGGCACTCTAGCGTAAACAAGGTTCCGCGCGTTCAGGAGATCGGCATGATAAAGTCAAAAGTCTACTCTGTTCGTCTCCTCCTCTAGATAACCTTGACTATACGGAGACAGACAAGTTTGCGCAGTGACATCCTTTGGTGAGAGAAGAATAGTTGGGGACAGCGAACCGGTTCGATACACAGCCTCGGTCGGACGCACGAGGTCAGCAAAGCTTATCGTAGGTCAACGAGGTCAACTAAGCTTATCAATGATTGTCTCAGACGTATCGTCTGAGACAATCATTGCTCTCCCTCGCGCTGATCAAAAGGGACCGGCGTTTGAGTCAGTTCGATGAACCACAGAGCAACCCGTTTGATGCAAGAAAAAAATGTCTGTTTTATTATTTTTATTTTGAAAACGACTCTCTTTGAAGAAAGTTCTACGTGACTGTCAGAAATATTTTGTTCGTGATTTGTTAAACTATATGAAAAAAAAAACTACATCCATATGTCCAACTCTCTTGGTGAAACGTCGGTTGCCGCTTGCAGGAGCTCTACGTTCTTCCTACCGATTTCGCTCCTGTTTGTGTTTCATAGTAGAGGAAATAACAAGAAGCGTCCTTTAGCCGTGAAATTTTAAGGCAAAATTACAAAGCAATACAAAAATTTTAATCATTGTTCTTTCTAGCTATAACGGCTTTTGCAATAATAGTAAGGGGTTTCATTTCTCTCGGAAACCGGACTATCGTATGTAACATAGGTTGCATATTCAAGTTCACTTAAGCGCACTCTGCTTCAACGATTTAATCGCTAAAAACACTCGCCCGCCAAATCTCGAAATATAATGTCTAGCTCGTCCCGCTCTCAGACTGCAGGTGGCATTACTGTTAACATGAATGGTTAATTTTGCCTTCCGTAACGTGTGTCAGATGTTCCAGGAGTCCTCATGAGCATATATAATGGCAAACTGATCATGATGAACTGGTTCTAAAACCATATGTTATTATTGAGGCCGCCAGTACCATTGTGGTGAAGCCAGAATAGTTGAACCAAGGATTGAGTGACAGGCTTAAAATTGGCTTTTTGAACTGGTTGTCACCAAAATACAACAAAAATATTACACCCAAGACTTATATACACTATTTCTACACCTTATGGGCTATGAAGTAAAAAAGTTAGAAGAAAATAAAAAATGGCCTTTTTGAGAAAATTTATTTCAAAATTTGTATATTTTCAATTTTTGTACACATTTGGGGTGAAATCAATAGTGTTCAATAAGATCGATGAACAACAAAAAACATACCAATCGATAGCTTATTTAATTAGCTACGTATTGATATATGTCTCATGACATAGCTTCATACCGTTCGTTTGATATAGCTATCCCAATGTTAGCCGAAATTGCTCTGGGCGGCATGTTTGCGATTTTATGTAAAAATAAATAAAAACGGTAAAAATCTATAACTTACCTCTAAAAATAGCACACACCGCATACTTATAGTATAAAAAGAATTATGGCTAAGTGAAAACTCAATATTTTGTAAAGACCGCCTTAACTTGAGCAGAAATGGAATCTCGATTTCCACGCATTTCACCCGGCAGCGTTCCATATTTTGTTTCTCTTGAACTACACATTTCTAATTTTTTTGAAAGGCAGTTTTGTTCATCACAGGGATTGGGATTTCACATATATTTTTTACAGATAATTCTGAGAACCCACCCCGACAAGCTTGGTCGAATTCAAATGAAACCACCCATATATATATATATATATATATATATATATATATATATATATATATATATATATATATATATATATTATATATATATATATATTATTATATATATATATTTTTTTTTATTATAATATTGTTTGACGTTCTTGGGTTTATTTTTAAAAATTCTGTCGGGCTCGGCCGGGCACGGGTTGTGTCTCGTACCGGGCCGCGACTAGAAATTCCGGCCCGTGCAGTGCTCTACTTTCGACCCATGACACCAGAGGTGAACGCAACACTTCCGAGGGACACAAATTCGGACGCACCAAACGCGAAGCGCAGCTGCGTTGAACCAACACCACACAGAGACCTATCCACCAAAGAACCAGGAAAGCGAGACACGCACACTGACGCCCCGGCGTGCAGAATAAAACAGGATACGGGCGCGGAAGAACTCCTTGAACAGTGCCGATCGCCGAACGGACGATTTCGTGGACAGCGGGCGCCACCCTCACGGGAGAGAGAGATACCTTAAAAACAATGAAAACAAGCACCGACACCTTGGTTCTCTTAATTCGCTGTAGTTACGGAACAGATCAAATTACACGAATATTTTCAATAACATTCAATTTTGTAATAAATTTAAAATACATTCAATGAAATACTTCATCTGTTTGCATTTAGATAATTTTGTAAATATGCTCCGAACGCAAGAGTGGCAAAGAGACGATTTTGACCATTTTCATTATTTTTTTAAAGAATACAATTAAATTCATAATAAACCATTTGTTTCATTTCATGTCTTGATAATGTTTCAATGTTTTTAAAGCCGAATTCGCAAAAACATCCGCACAGTCGTTATTAAGTGACAATATTTCGATGATGGCGAAAAGCCTCATGTATTCCCAGGTGCGCCCCATTTAAAATCGCAAGCGCTCCCCGTGGTTTCAAATGGACTCTCTCTTCAAACTAAGCTCGCTATTTGTTGTTTGCGCCTGTCAGAGGGTGGAAAAATAGTAAACAAATATCGTTCAAAAATATATAATTTTTTTTTTTAGGAAAGTTGGATTTTTGATTTTTTGCATTCGATGTTTTTACCACCTTCGGGCACAACTCTGGTAAATCGTAGCGCGACAGGTTATCAAGCCGATTTATGCGCTGACTCTAATGGCTTCACCCGTACTCATGGGCCCACTGCAGAATGAATGTCTTATGGCGGCGGGTGTGGGTGCCCTTAAGTAATTATGAAGTAAGCGCGTCTGAAAATATAAAGTTTGAAAACGATTACTCTATATTTTTATGTCTAGTTACTAATGCTGACGTGTTTACTGTAGTAGAAACAAAAAACTGTTCTCATGTTCACAGTATCTAAAACCGGCCAGTCAGGCATGTTTTACCCTTTATAACTTTCTGTCTTACTAATATTTTAACTTGGGTCTCTTTAGTAGAGTGTTCCTGCAGCTCAGGCAAAGAGCTAGTGTGTCCCTTACACTGCACGAAAATGGCAACAAATGCGATATTAGCAATTCTAGACCCATATCTACTCGCTCGACGTTCCACAAGGCCTAGAAGAAATATACAAACTCGTCTCGAAGTTTATGAAAAGAAAAACCTAATGATTGATTATAAATTGGTTAAAAAAATCAATACACTCAATTTGTCTTGCTTAAACAATAAGCCATTCTTCAGATTGGGGGAAAGAACTACGAATTGAGCGGAAAAAGTAAATTTTACGTCGTGGCCATTTTATTAGTTAAATAGTTATTTACTTAGTATACTCTGTTTCAGCTTACAGCCGACCTCAGAAGACGCCACGAGTCATCGGAACCAATTCGAGGACGTGCTGCTGTAGCATGATCTTCGATATAGGGCGCGTGCTGTGACGCGTGGAATGCCTAATCACCTGCTACGTCCACAGAACTGGATTAGCTGGGTTGACTCGTGGCGTCCACTGCCGTCGGTCGTAAGAGAAAACGGACTACAAAGAAACTTTATATTTACTAAATTATGAACAAAGAAAATGAGTCGCATCCATCACATTTGGATTCAGTTGATAGTATGCTTAGTGGCATGGTCATTCGTCAACAACGGTCAGAAGGCTCCAGTGTACATACCTGAGGAATGCAATTTGGAGATCTTGGCTACTTACCAGTTATGTGATTGGCATTTGTAACACAAACCATCTCGATAAGTTTGTTTTAAACAGAGATAATACTAGCCTGAATTTGTTTGGGCTGAGACTGGTGACGCTCTTATGCGAAAACACACTAAAGTAAATACGTATAAATTTAAGGCAATCATATTACGACCTAAAAAAAGCTGCTTTATAAAATATGGACCATATTTTGAATCAAATGAAGAAGGAATTTAGACCATTTTTAGATTCTAGCTGATTTTATATTCATGTTGGGCGATACATATGTAAATTATCCACACAGTGGAGTTTCTAGCATCCTTACACAGGTCTTTTGTTATCATCATATATGGCTCATTAGCTTTCAACTACTTTTGTCATGGATTGTTCATCTCTCACTTAAGCTACTGCCATCTGTTGTGGGTAAAACCACTCATTCAAATATATCTATAAATATCTATATCTATATATATCTTCTTTCTCAAACACATATATGTATATAGATTTAGATAGATAGATCGGTCAGATGACGGTTTTTATCAGAGTTTGATATCTGTGGAACGTTTCCATAAAAGGTGCGACCAGTCAACTGAAGATGCTGATCGGCCCACACACAGAGCCAAAAGTGACGATGACAATGTCCGTGGGCAGTGTCATGAATAAGCGCCCTCACAGTTTATATATATATATGTCCATATATATATATATATATATATATATATATATATATATATATATATATATATATATATATATATATATATATATATATATATATATATATATATATATATGTTGTCAAAACTGTGAGTGCCGCCCATCATCGAGAAGGCTTTCCATACTGCGAGCACCCAGTGTATGTTTTTAAGATATTATATGTGTTGAGTTTTTGATATAAACAACTACATGATTTCGGTAAGTGGTATATTAAAAAAAGATAGCCTAATTAATTTGATATTTGATAGATAATACTTCCCCTTCTCTAGATTGCTTGGCGGAACTCTGGACTGTAGCGCTTTGTCTGAATTATTATTGCATGCAGTGACTGAACTATAAACTGCCTACTATGCTGAATGCCCTCTTAAACAAGTATGTCCCTAATATTTCAATTACAATAACATATTTTAAATGAATGGTATAAAAATATTAAAATAAAGTAATACACACGGTCTAGTTTGCAGTAATTGATATGTTGATTTTTTACGTGTGTGCTGCGTGCGGTATTATAAATGTGAAACTACAGGGAACCAAGGGGATCCTTCAACCTCCTAGGCAGATTCTTCTCATGTTTTCGCCTTTCCTGTTTTGGTATAAAAAACATTATTATTTCGGAAATATAAGACTGTGAGAATGTAGGACGAACACCCAAGTCAGGAGGCTGAATGTGATAAAATAATATCCTAAGAACTCGCGTGAAAAAATTGCCTGCCTCGTTTATAACTTGGAACAATGACTCTATTAGCTGCCTTTTTATATGCTGCTACTTAGATGAAGATTTCTTTTTATGAAGTGGGTAAAAAACAACAGCTGCTAGAAGAGCGGAACATGGAGTTAATTAACAGACCTCACGTCATAAAGAGAATCCTCACGGCGCCAGTTTCTCTTAGTCGAAGCCACCCGGAAAAACGACATCAAGCGGTGTTATAATTAGAAGCCGTTAGGACTGTCGACGGCCCAGCAAAACATCCGTAGGGGCATTTCTCATTCCCGAAACACCGTCACCGCGAATATTAACAACCCCAAACACTGGGTGCAGGGTAATTAAAAAGAAAGAAAACAAACAAAACAAAATAATAAAAGAATTAACGTATACGCCTGAGAGGAATGAAATCCACCTCAAGCTAAAGCTATATAAGCACCCGCGAGGTTTATCTCCTAATCCCTCGGCTTCTGCGTGGCCACTTTGTTTTGGAAACAAAACAGAAAGAAGGAAAGTGCGCGTCTTCTCTCGAATGTTGGAGAGGAAGCAAGCATGGAAACATATGTCGGCCGTTCTCTCTTGTCGTGGCCGTTTGTCGACGTCTAACCTTCCCGGCTTTGCATACTAACTTGACAGGGAATTTTTTTCGTCGGTGGTGGTGTAAAAACTGTTTAGTTCATTGCATTAGGGAAAAAAAGAGCGCAGTTGGATATGAATAATAAAAAAAACATGTAGCTTACATTCGTTTTCTCCTCTCCGTTTCACATGTGAAGTTCGGCCGGAGCCGACGCTGCCATTCGATAGAACGAACAAAGTAGCGCCCAAAGGGCATCATCACGGCGATCGACGTTTTTGTGCGTGTGCTATCAGTCACCGGCTAAATCAATCAGGCGCAACAAAAAGCGTAGGATCACGTCGTTGCATTTAGTGCACGTGGCTGGGTGAGTCGGCGTTGGCACACACATGCACGAAGAAAGACGAAGCGCCACGACGATACTTTGCACGCTGTTTGATTACATCCATCAGATCCAAGTGCGGTGGCTGTGGTCCGACTTAACGTGAAAGGCGACTTTTAACTTTCGACATCGCTTCGAGGCAGTACCTGTACTCTAGAAAAAAGGCCTGAGAGGCCGCTTTTTTAATCCGAAATTATTGACTGTCCCATGGAGCGAAGCCGGCGTTGTCTGCAGCAGCGAAAAACGGCACCTAAATTCCCACTGGCTGAGCGAAACGACACCTAAATTCCCAATGGCTGAGCGAAGCGGCACCTAAATTCCCAGTGGCTGAGCGGAACGGCACCTGAGGGAAACGGCACCTAAATTTCCATTCCGAATAAAGCACAAAAAAGAGCGCAACAACGCAGGTGTTTCGTCCCGGAAGCGGTCATGATGCCGGCGAGGTTCGCTGCGCCTGCGCAGTGGGAGAGCGCGATGTCATCGCCGGAGCGCCGTGTGCGAAAGAAAGACGTGATGCGCTGCGTGTTGGAATTCTTTCGAATTCCTACGCGTAAGCAGTTTTCTTCTGCCAAATATTTTTCTGCAGAACATATGAGCAGCTAACCACGGTAAATCTGTAGATCGCAGCGAAAGACGACGCTCAGATTACGATTAGCGTATTCTCTGGACTGTGGTTCGTGGATTATACAGGTTTACAAGTTGAGATTTTTGCGCGGACTATTAATAGGTTCGAACTGTCAGGAACTTTGCTTTTTCAAGATCTATTACCATGACATGGTGAATTTGGTGAACGAAGGAGTATGTGAGTGCTGATTTATGTAGGATAGAAGCTTCGTTGTGAGCGAAGAAAGTAGACTTTTTTCGAAGTGGGCTCTGTATGACAAGATTTTCATGTTGCCCAAGTGCGGACTACACACCGGGAGCGGACTATCTCAGGAAAAAAAAACTTTATTGTTGACCACAACTTTGCTCATGCGGACTATACACTTGGTGAGGATTATAGTCCGGAATACACGGTGGACGGGGAAAAAAACATGATGTGAGCACAGAAGACGAGCAGGTGGAACGTGCCGCGCTTTCACCCTGCTAATAATTGGGGTTGTGTGGATATTTAGACAGCGTGTAGTTGGTTAGCCATTTCAAAGTTGCGACGAGTCACTCGCTGTAGATCAGGCATTTAGCCAGTGCAGTTCAACCGCTAGGATGGGTTCTTCAAGGTGCACCACGCAGTAGTGGTGCACGACCGTACGCCGGTACGCGGCGCTCATCCAGATCGAAACGGGCAGGGGTGGTGATAGATTTCACCCTGCTCTTGAATTGTATTGTGACCTGAATCTTTTTATCTGGAATTTTATTGGTCGCAGTGATTGGCTCCTCCTGTAAGGTACAGGAAAGAAAACTCGCAGACTATTCTTAACGTGTAGATGTACGCAGTGCGCCATTTGGAGTCATTGTAACATGCGTGCCCATTTTGTTTCAGCCATGTTCGAAGTTAATACGCAAGTCGGCCATAAACAAGAATTGTATATTGAGAAAGCTCATCAATTAGGAAAGCCTTTAAATATACGATAAAAGAGTAAAAGAAATATATTCGGCACGTGTAGTAAAGCACGTGGAAATGACACTCTTTTCATCCTGCCGTGAATGTAACCATTGCATACAGGCTGTTTTTACAGAGACTAGAGCACTTTAAAAAGGCAAAATTTGCGTTATGATTTTCTTAGCCCTGGGGCAAAGCATAAATTTATTAAAATGTACGTTAGAGGTTCAACTGGCGCTAGTGTCTATGCGACTTCCGTGACGCAAATTGAAGCAGGCAGCAACCAGTCTACTTTTGCGGTGCTCCTGTGCATTCCTATGGGAAAACCGGCGTGCATTTTGTCCCTTCAAGGGAAAATAATATGAATCACTTTTGTTATTTAGATCGTACCCAATAGTATGTGAATTTATGATCACTGTAAAAGCGTAATTGCTCTAGCTGGCAGTACTTATTTTTTTATATTTTGACAGTGGACGTCGGTAAACTTCGCTATATATAGGGCCCAAACCACTGTTAACTGCAGGTGTGCAAAAACAAGCGAAAAATATAAGCAAGAAAACAATCGCAAAAGATATAGAATGAGTTCAAGGTTATGCTGCATTCGGATAACGCTAATTAATTGCGAATGTGCCAGCCCCGTCACTATATCAATGTGACCCCGTCGTGCATTTCTACGAGCTTGTAAAACATTCAAAACGTAAGGTATAAAGTAGGTGGACTATGAAAGGTGTCTCTTTTTGTTATTTCCTACGTCGGGCAGCTCTTATCGTGCATGTGGTTTCTGTGTTCTTCCTATTTTCAAAGATTTCGAACATGCGGGCGATGCTTTGAAAGCGCGAGAAGTTTCTTGCTACCTCTTTCGGTTTTACGGATGTCCTTCGTTTCTTTGGCATGTAAATCCCCCTGCCGAAAATCGCCGATATCTTATTCGTGCTAACAGTGTCCAACGGTACACATAATTGCAGGTATAAAGTTATTATAGAACTTCGTGTAATGCCATGAGTTTGAAACAAAAGCGCTGCAACTGAGCAATACCTTTACTTACGGAATTGAGAAACGTTCTAAGCTGTTCACTACTCTCGAACTATTGCCAATATTTGCTCTTATAATCGAGAGCAGAAAAAAAAAACGTCAGATTTTTCCCATTGAGCTGCATTACCAAAAGTCATTGTTCGCTCAGTTCCCGTCTGCTTCAATTCGCAACATCACACTCGCCAGTTGAACCTCTAGCGTATAGTATAATACCTTTATGAGGCTAAGTTCGGGTGCATCCCGTGCACGAGAAAAGACGTCAAAATGACTAATTAATTGACTAATTACGTTAAAACTTAACAGCTTATATTTTTTAGCTTTAATTTGTGGGAGTGTAATGGAATTGGACAAATGAAGCTCGACCTCACTATGGTCTCGCCATATCGTGACATATTCATTAGAAATACGTAGTTGACGCCAAACTGTTTGAAACAGAAACTAAGCCCGCGAAGCACGTCTTTGACGCTGATCCCTCCGCTATTCGCATGCGTCGCACTGCTGATGTGAAATGACGCCGAGGACCCGGTGATAACGGGGTCGGCGCAGAGCGAAGATATTTACGTGAGGGCCGCTTTTCGTAGCCTCAGCTTCTGTTTGAAGCTGTTTACGAGGGCTGTGTTCCAAATCTTACCCAAATGGATCCGAGTTACCCCGGCGATTCGTGTCACGTGACAACACGGATAGAAACACGCTGGACGCTAGTAGGTTTTTTATCGTCAAGGTACAAAACCCTTACTCTGGAAGTAAGATGGAGGAGGTTTTGGAACACAGCCAAGGATTCAATTTCTTATTCCGTAGCGTCTATTGTAATTTTTTTTAAATAAAAATTGCCTGTTTTGATTAGGCTATTTTTAAGTCATGTTTCGTACCGTTATTAAGGAGGAAAAACAAAGGCACAATATGCATCCAAAGCGAAACACAGCATACTCAATTTTGATTATACGAAGAAGCGTACATTTAAACGCGAAAACTTTCAGTAACATAACTAAAATCGCGTAACTCTCAATGGAAGTAAAATCAAGGCGACTGGATTATCCTTTCCAAAAGCAATGTATTATTTTCTAACGTCCATGCACATGTAATTCTAATTGTAATAAGTTCATTAACGGCTAGGCCTCGATTAAACCTTTTAACCCGATCAATTGCCACTCTTTAATTGAGTAATTATTCGATTAATTGGTCTAAATCACTTCCATGCATAATATAAAAACAAAATTGCCCTTGCTGATTATATAACGAATGGCGCGCAACTACGATTTTGATTTCGAATCAACCTCAATGTGTAGGTGAAACCAGTTAAAATACACTCAGACTCAGAGACTATTACTTCAGCTTCATGAAGCAAAGAGGTTCGTTGATATTCTCCTGCAAGCGCGATCTGCTTGAGGGTTGACAAGAGTCTCTGCTGCGCTAAACAAAAAATCGAACGGCGTTGAAGTGTCCTGGACTAGTGAAACCTTTTGTAATTGCCAGGAGTCACAAATCTCGCGCCTGCAGTTTATTTTAGGACGTCTGCGTGGTGATTGCCTTGAATTCTGTCTTTCTTTTGGTGCGTCAAAATGTTATCAATTAACCAGTTAAATACTTAATCAAGATTAAAACATTAATCGACTGATTGGTCGCTAAATCAATGAACTGTCCTGTTCCGATTTAGATAGAAATATGGTAATTGTAATTAAAATATAATACCGAAGTGATTCACAGAAATATGATCGCTTAGCTATTACATGTTGGAAAAAAACCTATGCACCTTAAGCGTTCAGCATGACTTACGAGTATCATTATTTTATATAACACTGTCTTGAGGCGTTTAATTATCATTACAATTTACACGAATTTTGACATTTTAGTACAGCAAAGAATGGGAAAAACACAATAATCATGAAAGTTAAAAAAACGAAAAGGAAAAAAGAAGTACAATAATACGAAGAATCACATATACCGTAAATGGTAGGGCTTTCACTAAAACTTATCGCGCACAACTGCATTGTGAAGCCTTGATTTGTCATCGCCTTCTTTCTTAAAAAAGCACCATAAACACAATCGCGAAGGCAAAAATTCAACGACTTAATTCAGCGAAATACAGCATAAGAATGTGTGCTCGCGCGGCATGAACATTTATAAAATTTATGCAGTCACCATCGCGACTTGCCCTTTTCATTAAGTGCGGAATAGTGCACGATGTTCACCTCTTCAGAGTAACTACCGGGCGCCTTGCCGTAACGTGAAACTCGCACTTCCAAAAGGATAAATTTTTTATGTAGCAATGCCCACACAAACGGAACCAAATCATCGGCCAAGTCAAAACAATCACAGGAAAAATGTGCCACGCGGTTCCCTCACTAACAAACTAACGACAGAAGCACAACGCAGATGTGACCACAGAGCGATCTAGCTAATGGACACAGCCATCGGATAACGCAATCGCCACCTGGCGCCGTTGGGCTTGTCAAAGCGAGACTCCTACAGAAAATCACGTAATCATAATATTAAGGCAACTCTAATGTGGCGGCAGCTGGGATCCTCCTGACAAAGACTTCCGAATGATACTATCGATCGAAACTAAATTGCGCTAATTAAAGGACAACGCGCCGGAGCCATTTTCTCTTCAATACGATCTTGCAGGTGTCGCGAGGCTAAATGACCCGCTATCGTTACAGAGAATGCATTTATTTTTCACCCTTCCGATTAGTTTCTGAAATGTCGGGTGGTCTAAGATCAAAATCGATTCTCTCCACCTAGGATATGGTTGTATTTATTGTAATGAGGAATTCGGTATTTTTTCCTCGCGCTTTGAGGTAAGGTAAGACAACGGTAACCGGAAGAAGGCTCACTGGACAAAACCTCACCCACTTCTTTTACACACCCGGACAAATTATAATTTATCTATTCGGCTAACCGATCGAAAGTCTCTCCGGGCGAAACTCATAATATAGACGAAAAGTAAGACATATTTTTTTTTATATGTTTCACAGCTACGCATGTCTAGTGTATTGAACCAGTCTGAATAAAACTTTAGAATATTGTGCGGCGTTCGTCAATTCGAAGCTTGGGCCCCAAGGACTGAACTACAACATTCTGAACTATTGAGATTCCACATGTGCAAACGTCCGTACTACGCTGCAGCAACGAACGCGACCGTGGCGATGAGCCGAAGATGACCGGAGTTTCCCCAGAAATGTGAAATGAGCACGAGGCTACACAGCGAGACGTTGTATTAACGAAGACCGTCTGGAAAGCCTAGAGCGACAGGCTGTAGAAGCTTGTGGAAACGACCATCCAAGCGCCAGGGGTCCATTGTGTGTCTTCAGGAAAATCAGGCACCCGTTGCCACAGCGTTGAGCCCCCCATTGAGGCGGGTTCGAAAAACAACGATTTGCGTTCAGAACCGCTTGCAGAAGATTTGAGACCTCTCCCAGCTGCACAGAGATATCCCAAGATTTCTAAAGGCAGTAAATGAATGTATTCATTTTCAAGGAACAGATGAATTAACTTGTGTTCACTCCTATTAACAAACCATGTGCGTGTTAAATCTATGTTTTCATTGCTTTCGGGGTCCCACACGTGTACCAAAGGGGTATGAGCTCGTGTCAAGAACACGTAATGCATTCCCTGGATAACTTTTGTCTGGGTTCAGGGAGAAGTTGGTGTGCTTTCGACAGGGTTTGTGATAAAACAGGTGACGTTTTGGACAGTGAGCGTTTGTCAGGTGACATTTTTCCTTGGAATACGCAGCCAACGAGAAAGTGATGTTGCATGATTAGGAACCCCTTTTTTAATAATAAATGCATGATGTTCGGTTTATATAAATGTATCATTAAAACACAGCTTTCTTGAAAGAGGCGGCTCTTACAAAAAAATATTATATCTGGCCAGATCTGCAGATTTCAGATATGGCACATGTCAAAAATTGGCCACATATAACCTGATATAGTATATCTGCAAGATATAGTCTGATATACGTGGACAGGTATGGAAATCCCAAATCTGGCTAAGTATAGAAATCCCAGATCTGGCCAGGCATATCAAAAGAAATACGAAAGCCTGAAATCAGCACTTTATATCTTTTTGTTGTCTACAATTCTCCCAATTGCACCGGCCCGCGCTCAGGGAATCATGGGAACGGTGATACTTCAGCTCCCTAGTGATCGGCAATTTCGACAAATTCCATGGTTACACAGTTTAGAATGTAATTCGGAGTCACCCTGAATCAAGCGTCCCATAGAGCCCAAGGACCTGTCAGATCATTTTGAAAATTTCTCGTCAATGTCAGCGTTTATGATACTGTGCATGCGATCCACCTTTGATCCTGGCTGAGGAGCAGAAGTCGCTTACATTATTATCATTCTCGACATTGTTGTTCTAGCAGGAATTGCTTAAAAGCCGAGGAATCACAACAGCCAAAACCGGGATTTAGCTCGGAGTCAGCGGGTCTGATTTTAGCATTTTTAGCGTTTCTAACCTAATATCAGCGTCTTTGAAGCTGTACGAGAATGATAATAATGTTAGAGATGTCTGCAGCTCAACCAGGTTGAAGGGTGGACAGCATGCACAGTACGGACATTGACAATAATTTTTAAACGTGATATGACAGATGCTTGGGCCCTATACGACACTTGTTCAGGGTGACTTCGGATTACACTCAAAACTGTGTAACCATGAAATTGGTCGAATTGTCCCGTCGCTAGGGAGCTGAAGGAACACTGTTCCCATGAATCCTCGAGTACGGGTCGAGGCGCATGGGGGATTTAGCAAATGGTCAATTCGGACGTAATGTTAACATTTCAAAATAATTGAACTATATTGAAATTCTCGTGAAGATTAGCACAAGTAATCCCAAACTTAAGCTTGCCAAAGCTGAAGTTTGGGATTTTGTGTTCTAATATTTAGCTCGCGAACAATGAGTCATTCAGAGTTTGCTAACAAAGCACTTTTTTACCTGTTTTTATTACTTTTTTATACATTGAAAATTGGCCGCCAGATAAAGCTGTATATACGCCAGAAAACGAGTATATGCCTCAGATAAGGCTGTATATATGCCAGATTAGGCTGTATATACGCCCAATTAGGCTGTATATATTCCAGATAAGGCTTTATATTCGCCAGACAAGGCTATATATACGCCATATAAGGCTGCATATAGCACAGATAAGGCTGCATATTGGCCGTATATAATCATATAATGTTCGATATGGCCAGATATGCCCCAGATATAAGATTTCCATATGGGAGTGCAACAATTTGTGGCAGTTAGCCACTGTCACTTCTAGAATCAAGAACAGCGCACCTTTTTGGCCTGCGTGCTCTAGTTCTTATGTAAAACGTAAAAACAAAAATTAAATTTTTGGTACATTTGAACCTTTACACCATCTTTAGAGTCGCGTTCTCAGTGACGTCACTGGGGGAATGCGGTGGTTCAGGTTGGGTCATTTTTCAGTGTTCAATATCGACTTCAACATTAAAACAAGTACAAATTTGTACTACTTGCTTACCTACAACGCTGTTCCTTCTATAAAATCACACCGAGGTTTCTATGACCGCTGTACGCAATTGAATCTGGGAAATAATGCGTTTTTTTGTTTATGCAGGGGAATCGGTGTTCATTACGGGACTATGGTGTGTTTTCAGGCACTTGTGCCGAAATAAGCACAACAAAAATACAACTGGCGATTTCTTTGAACTTTACAATTGTTAAAATGCACTTTTAAGGGCCGGAAAAAAAAGTAATCCTCGTGTACGCATAGGATAGCGACTGAGAAAATTTGTTCGGCCTTAGACACGAATACTTGCATCTGGACATCAACTGTTTCTCATTGTATGGATGCGAATGCCAAGAAAACGTCTGACACATTTCGTCGCATAATCGCAACGTCCAATCGTTCTAGGTTAGACACGTTAAAAAATTTCTCAGTACTTGAAGCATAGTATTTCCCACGATATCTTGTAACACTGCTTAAATTCAGTGTTTCGTACATACGTTTTGACATATCGGCAAACAGTTTCGAACGTTGCCACTAGTCAGAAAGCCGTACTTTAAGTGGTTTTGTTTCATACCTGCTTCAGTTACTTGCAACAAAAGATTGCAATGAACGAATTGAAAACAAATATCCACCACGAAACAGGAAGTTCGAATTCAGCCAATCCACATAAACTTCCAAGACTCACGCTCTACGGCATTCTCCTCAAAAATAAAACAATGTAATTTACACCCACCACAACTTCAGGAACAAAACCATAAAACAAGACAATATCTGGTATCGAGTCGGGCCACACTTCGACTTTTCGCCCGAACAAATCGGGGGGACAAAAACATCGACCAGTGTTTAGCGGTTGATTGCAGAAGGTTCGGATCTTCCTTTTGTGGCCGCACCGTTCTCTTTGAGACGACGTGGAATCATTTTTGGCGAGAAGACGGGGTTCGCTTGGCCCAAGACGTACAGTCCGACTCCGGCGATTGATTGACTTTTCTTCGTCGTTAACTTCTCCCTAACTGCACCGCGGTCTGCGCGGGACAGCGTTTCTTGAGGCGGCCATTTTTTACGCTCCCTTCCAGGCATCATGAGCCGAAGGACGGCGCCAGCTGTGCTAAGAGGGAGGAGATTTGGGCATTCTGCCCACGCGAGAACTGCCTTGCTGCACAGAGATATTGTTTGGCGGCTTGCGGATAAATGGAGCCGCGATTTGTAACGTGGCCATTTGTTAGATTCATCCTAGGTCTGTATGCTGTAGGGGGCTGGCGATCCTCCTAAACCAGGTTGTTTTCTAGGAGACTTTAGATAAGATGCGTGATTAATACAACCGATTTTCATCTGCGGTAAGCTATTCTGATTTGTTGCGGTCTAAGTGAAGGTAGCGCTCTAGATTCGTACATAATGAAGACATACTGACAACTAAGATGCAAGAATTTGTTTGACACGTTTATTCGTTTCAGGTTTCGTCTTATCAAGAACTGAATTCGTGACGAATAAAAGCAGCGATGAATAATGAAGCTTGTATCTCAGTTTGCTTAGAGCTAGGAAAACACAGTGAAAACTAAATATCAGGTATTATTAATGGGGCGGAACATTCCTATTCACGAAGGTTACTCTTATGTTTTAATTCACAAGTATAAGACGTGCACGTAAATTTAGAATCTACGCAGAACCCTGGAGAATGATATGCGAAATAATAAAAAAAAGTTTCATAAGGGTATTGAAATCATTTAAGTATCGAATATAGTGGGGGTTGTGACTCTGATACAGTGTGGTGTAACAAGAGGAAGTTTAATTAGAATGCTACCTTACTCTGTTTTACTATGGTTTTCTTCACTTGCTTGGGTACACAATCTGCGGGGTTCTGACGTAGAAGGTTTCATTTTATATTTTATTCAGTACAGGCAGCGACAAGCAAACGTCTAATGTTATTTTCACAGTCCGCTGAAATACATTTTAAAAATAAAAGCTTTATTTATTCTTTAGCGTGTGCTTTAACTTTACTAATTATAACTTTTAGATACGCACTGCGGCGCTTCGAGTATCAATGCTCCGAGAAACTGAGGAAGAGGAGACGACAAGAGCGTGCGGGGACATCAAAACTCCGACCACGGGTTGGGATTATTAGTGCGTATATCTGAAGCTGGCCGCATTTGTCGCCACTGCACTCGTTGAACGCGATAGAACGCGTTCGACGAGATGTCTACCGGTAGCGGAATAGAAGATTTTTAGGAGTACCTTAACTACAAAGCACAAAAAAACAGTGACGTTTCACACTAGGGATGTTTCATTTGGTTCTGTGCACACCCGTGTGATACTTGATGTCAATTTGTAGCTCATTTTCATGTACTGGAGTCACGTACAAGCAAAACAGGTGCCGACACGTGACCAATTTATATCATTTCATGAAACGTCAATATGCTTCCACCATGCCCACAAAAATAACAATAACGACGAAATAGGGAAACTCTGTTGCAGTAACGTTTATTCATAATAATCGTCATTTCAAAATCTAAGCTCTGTTCTAACAAAATGTATATTGCTTATTAGTTAGGCTTAACTACTGCTGCAAGAAGTGGAAGCGCGTATTTGTTCCAGGGTGAAAAGTACGACAAATGAGATAATCAATGCGTATAAAATAACACGACAGTGCGGAGGAGAACATAGATTTTAAACAAAACGAATGACGTACTGTAGCTACTAAAAGGTTGCATCAATATAGAACGTTTTTTTCTCTACTAATCACTTGAGCAAGTTTATTTATTTCGACACACATTCGAAAAAGTGATAGGAAGCCAATTTTTATAATTTACTGTAATGGCCATGTACAAGTTGACTGTTTTTATATTCTCTTCACGAACACCACGAACCAGATGCTACACCCTTTTGCTTGAAATATATTCTCTGCCATTCTATTTTTTTTTGTTCATCACCTACGCTTCTGCCACACTAATTTAAACATTGGATGGACTATATGGAGTAATTAAGCAACCACAGTAAATTATAAGCAAATATCGAACGGACATGTGTGGGTTTGTTCATATTGAATCGGGTCGTAATCTGATCGCCTGATGTAACGTGTTCAGGTGCTTTGAGAGAGTTGCTAACCAATCTTGCCCTTCTGGCACTTTTAGGAGGGTGGGACAGCGTAGGCAATGCACCCACCGAAATAAAAAAGAAGATTTTTGACTTTAGAAGAAAACGAAACTTAGGCTTTATAGGTCGACAATTTTGTATGGATTCTGATCACACAAGTTTTTCCGAATTCCGCCGTACGAATTGTTTTTTTTTTTTTATAAAATGCACACATTGTTTAATAAGTAGTGAAGTGGGCTGGGAGACCTAAACACTCATGAAAACTAGCCCTGTCTTAAAGGCAACACTTTACGATTGGCGTTTGAGATGTAGAAATGGCAGTACAAATATTTACTTTCCGTGGACATCTCTCTTTTTTATGTTCTTGTGATATCGTTCATGATCATTGACGGAATAAGTCACACGAGACACCTGGATAGGTTAAGAAAGCATTCGCGATTCAATAAAGCAAAGGAATTAATAAGCGTATTTACACAGAACTATGTACGCTGTCAGTTAAAGAATGCATACTCAAAACAATCTGGTCGTAAAATAGCCTTTAGGGGTTCTTCGACTTGTCTATATTTTTGCACCCTAAAAAGGTATTTTATGCACCCTCTAAAAGGTGTCTTCACAAAAAAAACTTTTTTTAAGCTCCTTTTTTGCCAAAGAGTTCGTTATCGTCCAGGTGCCTTTCTAGAGCGCCAGGGGACGATGGTGCTTGAGGCGACACCGTTCTTCACGACTTGAAAGCGTTATCGGGCTGCCGAAAAAGCACCTACCAAGGACGGATTGTTTTTTAAGAGTGTGAGTAATAAGCGTCAGTTTGCAAGATTCGAGTTAGGAGCTCACGGACTAAAAGGTTAGGGTCCGGTTGAATTGATGTTGACAGTTGGCTTCGTGTTGATGACGGTAACTTGAGGGAGATGTCATGGATGTCAGTCGTCAGGCGATCAATCAGCTGGCATGCGATGAAGCATCGGAGCCTTGTAGAGGTGCGGTTGTTGTTGTTAATTGCTTCCCGTGAAGTCGAGTTGACCTAAGGCAAATCAGTGCATGGATCGCTTGGGAATTGGCAACACTGAGCCCCTCGGGGCCTGGGCACCCTAACGGAGGTCACAGCTGTGGCTCCGGACTTCGTCGTTGCCTGTCCCGAATTCTCCGGCTCGCCGCCTCCGCAAACGCGCACTTCTTCAGTAGTTTGCTGTCTTCTTCCTTCTCTTGAATGCTCCGGGAACGATCATGACAACCTAATTAGCTCGTACCCTATTACCCCTTGCACTACGCATAGAGCGCACCTTTTTGTGTTTCAGTTTACTCTGAGGAAAAGCTCTTCTACTGCAGGAGAGAACTTTTTTTTTTTACTTTTTAGATGTCTAAAGATAGTGGAAAGATAGTGGTAATAATTTGATAAAAAGCACAGCTTCTGGCGCCAGGAAGGAGAGTATGAAAATAATCGAACATTTGGTATAATTGCGTGGTTATGGGTTGGTGGTTTTCTTAGGGGATTTTAAATACGTTCATTTGTATGTGAACCTTTTTCAATATTGTTGTTGAGGTTTTACAGGACTCTTTGTAATATGTTTCTGCAGGAGGGTCTCACATTAAAGGTACACTTGATTTCTTTAAGTTTATATGTTTGTGGTTGAAGTTGAACGGCGGTATTTGTTTACAGAAGGAATCTAGCGCAGTTTATTCAGATAGACGTCTTATATCCGAAATCCGTTAGACATACGACTGTCGTTCTCTTGAACTGCTCAGCAGGAAAGGGAAAACAGTACCATAATAATAACCATCTACATTCTCATCATAAGCTTTCTTTTTTTTAATGGAAACGTGTTTTCAGCTCATTGCGACCCTTTTAGCCGGCGTTTTTGCAGAATCCATCTTTGTTACGGGAAATATTGACTGATCCATTCTTTTTAAGTTCTTTACAATTAATTTCAGCATTGAATTGAATCAAGAACATGTGCCTCTATACACTCTGCCGTGCAACGAAACAAGTAAGGGGCGCTAGAATGTGATGAATAGGAACATCTCTGTTAAACCTTAGACTGAGATCTTTGGGCGATTTCCAGGATAATTAGCTTCACGATGAGCCTTATTCTTTTATGAACGAAGTTGCAGATAAAACTAGCAGTTAAAGAACCATCGTTATTGTTAAACGGTTGGAACATTGAAAATTCAGAAATGGCAGCATTCGTGCTAACATAACTTTAAATTAACGCCGGAAGAAAGGTGTGAATGTTTTAAGCCTGAAAAGAAAGGAACGGGATATTTTTAAAGATCTTACAAATACTGCACCGTAAAAACAGCTCAAAATCTACGCAGGAACTTGTGAAACAAAAAAAAAATCCGAATGAGACGTGAACCTATATTTTTAGAATACAATACTAAACAAATCTTTTTCTGATGAAACCGTAGAAAGGGGTTGCAGAAAAGAAACCTCAGGAAACAAGGAAGAAAGTTTGTAGCGAAACCAACGTGCCAAACAAGAAATATAGTACGCGTTGTTTTTTCCGTTTAAGGTAATTTTGGCTTAGAGCTCCCCGGCTGGTACTGCGCTAGCTGGCGTTTTTTTTTTTTCATTACATTAGATGCAATGTTATATGCCCTTTGAATTTGTCAAAAACGAAGTCAAATTTTTATTTGAATTTCCTCAAATGACTAGATACGTATATTTGTTTTTACTGACGCCGTGGGAGAGCGGCTCAACGTATCGTTGCTACTTAGTTCGTACTGAAAAAAGAAAGAGAAAATGTAAAAATATGGCTCTCACAAAAAACCTATTTTGGGGAAATTGGTGTTTGCTTTCAGCTTTTGCAGTAAATTCACCGAGACTTGTGTAAAAGCTTCACCTCAAAAAACATTATCATAATGAGCGTTCTTTCGCCGAATTCTATTATATATTTATATTATCCTATTTTTTTTACTATCTAGCATGCGATCGAAAAGTATCTTATTTTGATGAAACGAAATAAAGATCGACGGAACATAATGTACTACGGTATGGCAGTACAGTTTTCGGCCAATGTTCTGGATTATGGCATAAGTAAAGATTTTTTAAAAAGAGTATTGAACATGAGGTTAGTAACAAACCTACAACTTCAAGCGTGAATCTTTTTCAGACTTTGTCTATGACCAACTTTGAATCACTGTTTTTGGAAACAGTCATAATAAGTCACTATTGGACAAACAATTTGAAAGCACTTCTACCGAATTCACGAGAACTGAGAACGGTGTCACGGTTTCTTGTCCCACTATATTACACCCGCTACGGCAACAACCTGCGGTCTTTTTGTGTCTTTGAGATATTGAGTTCCTTACCTTCCGACTTCTTTAACTACACACCCAGAAATAAACTTAAAAAGCGCACCATATTTTATTTACTGACGAGGTCCTGTAATTCTTCACAATTTTATTTAACAATTCTTTGCATTTTTTTAAAAATGTTTAAAACCAGATTTTAATATTTGTATTTCATTTTGTTTTTGTTTGACTAAATCACCACGATTTCCATCGCCCAGCTTTTCTGTACCAATATTAACAACATCAAGAACATAACACCTCTCAAGACTTTCATCAACTGTGACTATGACCGGTTTGCGGGTTTGTGCATATGTGCAGGTGTTTGTATACGTGTTTTCCATTGTGTGTACTCTTTCTTTTTAAGTGTCACAAATGTTACTGGAACTGACCCAAACCTCTTCAGTACTTGGCTTACTTATCTTCATGAGGCCAACGCAGATTAGGTTCAGTCACACAAGTCCCGGATGGCTTTGACGAACCTGACTTGCAACGTGGATATGCTAGACTTTTGAAATAAAATTGTAATTATTAATAATGCGAATAGCATTCTTTGGATACTTCACGCACTTTTCGTCTATGTATCTATCTATCTATCTATCTATCTATCTATCTGGCTATCTAACCTCTTACGCCGCGGGTCGATAAATAAATAAAAAAGACCGGCGCCGGCTGGGATTCGAACCGTTGACTATTTGATCAGCAGGCAGACGCGCTAACCACAGAGCTATGAAGGCAGTTTTTTTCTTTTCTTTATTGAGCTATGAAGGCAGTCATTCAACGCACTCTTAAACGGTTGTTTATATCTTTACCATAGGACGCGCTTTACAGCGCTGTCACAGCTACCGGTGTGCGCGCGTTCCATGCACGAGGGCTCATTCCGCTCTCGTGAGGGCTGAGCACGGCCGCTACATCACCCTCTCCCGAGCGCGGGAGAGGGTGAGCCAGCGACCGTGCATGGAACCCTCGTGCATGGAACGCGCGCACCGGTAGCTGTGACAGCGCTGTAAAGCGCGTCCTATGGTAAAGATATAAACAACCGTTTAGAGTACCGTTGGTTGAGACTAGCTGAGACGCCAGAAAGTCTGGTCGGTACCATTTTGAGTGTTTGTGCGTATGACGCGTGCTTTGCTCGCCTTCCTAAGTGACACAAACGCACGTGCTGGGCTGCGGAGATCGTGCGCAGGGCTGTGAAAGTGTCAACAAATTTAGAATCGCCTCAAGAGTGGGCTGGAGTATCTAGAGTGTGCCGGCCACCTGACGAACGCGCATAACTCCGCACCGTTTGATGCTATTCGCATTAACGTAGATAATCATTTCCAAAGGATGGGTTCTGCTGATTTTCTATCTCTTTTTAGGAAACGTACTTCTCTCTGTCTCTGGCCAGGACCTTACCAATAATTTTAAAACCGAACAAGAGCACGTGGTGCACACCTGTCCAATAAACACCCGACGAGTAAACACAACACCCCGTCAGTTCTTCAACCGCCTAAACCGAATTCCTCGTCTAATCGGCCCGTGCATTGCTTGCTGCCTGGCTGGCGCCTGAGTGCCGACTGCGCGGATCGGGCAGCGCGCCTCAAAGAACACTTGAGCCGACGGCGTTAGGGCGGAAACAAATAATAAAATAACACACATCCGCCGGCGCAGCAGTCACAACATGCACGCCACAGGCTCCAAACACTCGAGCCGACGGCGTGAGGAGCGAAACCAATGAATACCAGAACATAAACCCGCAGACGCAGCAGCCACAACATGCACGCCACAGGCTCCAAACACTCGAGCCGACGGCGTAGGGAGCGAAACCAATGAATACCAGAACATAAACCCGCAGACGCAGCAGCCAGAACATACAGGCTATTTACCGCGAGCAGTTTGACAGCACTTCTAAGCGCAAGGACGAGGACCGGATGCAGTTTGCGTCGCGGGTAAGGACGTACCTGAGTTACTACTTGCGCGCGAGGGAGGCAGAGAGTAAGGAAACGATGCTTGAGTTGCTAGTCGCTGATCGGCTGAAGGCAAGTCTCAACCCGGACAGATTAGAGTACGGTCTACTCAGAGCCTTTTATACTGGGAGAGTTCGGTGGTCTATTGATCCAGCCGCCAGTCTGGCAACACTGATCAAACAGTCTGGCAACTGTGCGCATCGCGTTCCGAGTTTCGTTGTCCGCCATGATGTGCCTTGCCGTCGCGAGCTGGCAGCCGCTCACTAGCGTGGAGCGAGAGACGAGGGTGAAAATGTTCGTTCTGCGCTCTGCGAGACGTTAAAAGAAAACGTAATGGGGTGCTGTAGTGCCGTTGGGTGGTCGAACAGCGCAGAAAAAAGGGTTCAGGATGTACCGGTTCCCGGAAGGAAAAGAAAACCGCAGAAGGCACAAGATCCGGGAGGCGCAAAACGAAGAGGGCTAGTAAGTGGAAGCAGACTTCGAGTTGTCGATTGTGCGAGGCAATTTTACAATTAAAATATTTTGTGCGTTAAACGCGTTTTATTTTTGACTAAAACTGTGCAGCGACTTGGTGTGGCAGCGTCAGGTGAGAGTGTCCGTTGATCACGAAGCTGTTTCCTGTCGCGCGAGACTTGATACTTGCGAGCGGCCTGGCTTGCAAACTTTGAACTGTGTATACTGCATTTCAGTGTAAACGCGAGCGGAGACAATCGCTGCCAAGCACGTGCACGTCGTGCTGAACGACGCGTGAACTCTACGAGTGCACGCGCTCCGTCGATACGTTCAAAGCATGCAGCTCGCTCTCGTAGCTTCGGCCTCGCGGCTCAGCTTCGCCGTCTCGCAAGCGCTTTTGTTTCGCTAGCAATACCTTTATTTTGATATTTTTTTGAATGCGGGTAACAAATACTTACTTGTCATGCCTTTTTTTTTTAGGTGCCCTTCATAGACAGTGAATTCGAAAGAGGGTTTGTCGCGATCACAAAAAGCTCAGGCACCACGGAATGGCGACGCTGTTCCTTCACAGCAAACCAAACAATGTCAGAAAACCCCAAAAGACCGGCAGGTGAAGAAGCACGGCGGAAAATCACGATCGGTCCGCCGTATTCCGTACAACGGTGCACCAACCTTGTGATATGGTGAACAGTCGGAGAGCGATCCAGACAATCAAACTTGTCCACTGGAAAATGCGCACTAGGCCGCTGAGCTGTGTCGGCCGTCGGGCGTTTTTGAGCGATTCCCCATTTATAAATGAGTGCCGTTCGTAAATGGGCGGTTTTCTTTGCTAATTCTTACATGAATAAAGCACCGAATCACGAAATGCTTGTTTTCCGACTCTCTCCTTACGCCAACAAAAGCGCGAATGGCAAAACCACGACCCTACACGCGTTTACATCGCACGTCGGGGGGATCGGTGGCCGAGTGGTCTAGCGCACACCAGCTCGGAGCGCGTGGAGCGAAAGCTCGCGCTGCAGAACCCAGGATACTGGGTTCAATTCCCGCCCCTGCCCGTTTCGATCTGGATGAGCATCGTACCGGCGTGCGGTCGTGTATCACTACTGCGTGGTGCACGTTAAAGACCCCAGGCTAGCGGTTTGTACTGCACTGGCTAAATTGCTCATCTACAGCTGGGAGACTCGTCGCCCTTGGAGGCAGACCAAGTTCTAGGCTGTATAAACATACCCACAACCCAATTTTTTTTTACATCGCACGTCAATGGGGATTCACTTGCCGGGAGGCACATCATGGCAGAGCGGAACGCGCTGAATCTGCTAAACCTAGTGGGCCGTAAGCCCCTCCCACCCGCCGAACTCTCCCAGTATAAAAGGCTCTGGGTCTACTAAGCGAGGGCGAGACATGGCTGAGCCTCTTCTCTTCCTCCCTCCTCCCGCCCCCCTTCCCCTCCTCCTCCACCTCCTTTCCCTCCCTCCTCCCTCCTGCGCGGGGCATTGCGGAAAACATCCCATAATGGAATGCGCGCGTCACCGCGGTGCATTATGGGACGTTTTCCGTAATGCACCGCGCGGTTACGCCGACACCGACGGCGACGCCGCTCAAGCCGGAAACGGGCGCCTAAGAGCTGCGCTCTGAGAGAAAACAACCGAAATCCTTTGCCCAAAATCTAGGGGTGCAGCGATGAGAACGCACGGGCGGAAGGCGATGAGCCGAGAGGTTTGGTCGCAAGACTTGCCGGGGAGGTTGAAGAGGTCCCAACATCTAAACTTTGACGCATCAAACTGCTCTGCGTGGACGTTCCGACCAATGCAATTCTCGATACAGGCTGTGAGATCACTGTGGTCAGGGAAAGTCTGCTACCCACAGAGGTAAAAGAACGTTCAGAAACCGTGAAACTCGTGTCTCGCGTTCGGACAGGCAATCGTCGCGAAGCTTGCACACCTACCGATTAGACTCCGATCAGATGTCACAGGTGCGGAACGTAAATCGGTGCGCTTAGTATGTGCACTATCAGACCAGCTCGCTCCGGAGGTAGATTGTCTACTCACCAGAGAAGACTGAAGCTTCTGGGAGAGGATTGGCACTACGAGCGAGATGACGCCGTATCTGTCACAACAGGGGTCCCAATCGTAGGGAACGGAGGCACCGCTAATATAGAAGGTGAGGGTTCGACGACCTTCGCTTGCAGGGCCGCGGATCGTGAGAAGCACAACGGCGCGTACGAGGTGGCCAATGTTCGAGACGCGACGGCTCACCGGGTTGTGTTTCGCGATGAGCAACGGGGGACCAAAGTCTAAACCAAGCGTACGAGCACGCGCGGAAGGGAGAAGGGGGCATGTTCCTCTCGAATGAGCTACTCTATCAGAGACTCGATCGCGGGAACTGAAGGGGATCAGCTAGTGTTGCCGAGATCGAAACGAGAGGGAGTGCTGCAGCTGGCTCACGACCAGAGTGTCGAACCGAAATTTTTACCGGTTCGGTTCCCGTTCAGGTTCACGGCTTTCGGTTCGGTTCCGGTTCAGTTCCGGGAGTAAAAATAATGGTTCAAACCGGTTCGAACCGGTTTGAACCGCTAAATTGAGAATATATTTTCCGCGTTGTTCTGGCCATATACACTACTTACGCCGTGAAACGATTAACTATTTAGTTTCTTCGATCGTCTGTGCCTTTTACTTTTGTTTTTACGTACAAAAATATGAAATTCAGTTATTTAATTTTGACACAATAGTAGAAGAAAATATACATTAACGTACATAATGTCGTGTTCATACGACTCATCACCCCTTGTTTACCAGTAACGTATATTTTACCTGAATCAAAATGTTTACGTACAAGAGTGAAGAGTGGAGCTTGATGGTACACACCTGTAAACAGATACACTTGAAATTTAGATTATACTGTATTTTCTTTTATTAATATTAATATTATGAGTTTGTTGCAAAGGACAACTTGTTTAAATCATTTCAGTTGCCTAATTTGAGACCCTGTTCAAGCACACCATTATCACCCGGCACTACTGGGACAGTTCCTTTAAGAATCCCAAGTTATTGTCTAGGTCTTTCAGGAGCAATCAACTGTTTGAAGTGCCCAGAAGAAGAACGCATTATGGAGAATCCGTAAGATCTTTTTACGTACCAAAGATATTTAATGAGCTTCACGAAGACTTACATAACATAGAAGTGGTGCAAAAATTGAAGAAAGCTCTCAAGTGTGTCTGCTAAGGCCCATCTCAAGACCAATCGAGAAAAAAATTATGATGTTTTGTGCATCCCTGCATTGAGTTTGATGGTAATGCTGTGTCACATAGTGTGAGTAATCATATTAAATTACCTTTTTTCTATTTAAGTGACTCCGCAAACAAATTTTGTTACCATTTGTGTTTTTCTGTTTCACTTCACAAGCATGTTCATCAGGTGGTGTTCATCATACAAGCCCTAGATGGCTTTGATGAACCCGTGTCTGTACCTGGTTCTGTGTTCGTGCAATAAACTATTATTATTATTATTATTGTTATTAATATTATTAATATTTTTATTATTATTATTATTAATGCGGAAATTAAAGCCGCAATAGTAATGTTGGCGGTTTTAAAAGTGCACAGGCAGAAATAAAAGCCGGCGTTCCCCAGGGGTCGGTTCTTTCACCTTTGCTTTTTAATCTTTAAGTTAATGGTCTATCATACGCAGTATCTAATTGCAGTTATTTTCCAATATGCCGATGATACTGTAGTCGTCGCTCGTCATCTGAATTCTGAAAGTGCCGTATGTCTATTAGAACATGACGTGTCACGATTCATGAACTGGTTTGATGAAAATTAATTTACGGTCAATACGTCCAAAACTAAACTAGTATGTTTCAGGAATCCACTAAAGAAGGCGGATGTTAACTTGCCTGTTAAATTACACAAACGGAGCTGCGTGAATTGTGTTTCTTCCCCGCTTGAATATGTTAATACAGTAAAGTATATGGGAGTGTGTTTTGATTTGGATATGACGTGGAATTCACATTTCTTGTATGTTTCTAGTAAGCTGCGAAACGTTAGCTGCTTCCTTTACAATAGCAATGTGCGTACGCCGTTTTCTGTAAGGAGGTTTGTTGCACATGTCCTTGGATACAGTTTATCATGTGATATAATTACACTGTTCGGTTATTTTGCAGAACTGAGGCAAACAAAAGGTTATTGTATTTTAAATGGCTTGTTAAGGGGTGTGGGGTATCACTTTCACTTGTCAACTGACATGAATAAAAAAAATATAATAGCTTTATATCCAACCTTGAGGTAGAGTTTTGGTGGGGGCTTGGAAAAAAAAACAGCTTGACTAGTCCCGAGCCCCCAGAAGTGTAACAGCAGCGGAAAAACAAATTCACATAAAAATAATATGATACATCAACAACATGTTCAAAACAAAAAAGTCACAGTAGCGATAGTATAAATATAACGAAAAATGAATATATAAACATGCCACTCAAATTTGATTGGTTTTACTAAGAATTATTATGCTCCTTAGGTTATCTGGGCAGATATATTTTCAAGCCCGATGTGTTGCGAACAAAAATAGTTGAGGGTGGATGGGAGAGAAAACACCTCGGTTTGAAGGCCATAATTAGTTCTAAAAAATTGTACTTCCCAATTTTTCGTGACTCTCGTTGGATATAATAATAATAATAATAATATATAATAATAATAATAATAATAATAATAATAATAATAATAATAATAATAATATAACAATAACTTTATTTACCATATTACATATGGTGGGAGATGGAGAAAAAAGCTGACAAAGCAGCTTCATGCGGTGTCCAGCCCCTCAAGAGGTACACAGTGGGGGCCAAGTTTCGCACAAAGCAAAGAAAAAAAGTATTAGCAAAATAAACTGAAACAACCAATAAACGCTATTGTGGGAAAACAAAAAGAAGATGACTAACAGGTCGTTAACTACACATGAAATCCAAAATGAAAAAAATATGCTCAAGAAACACAGAACAGGACAGAACTGTCCTGTCATTTTCTGAGCTGTTTTCCTCATCGTGTACATTTAACCCCAAAGTGAATTATAGTTCCCTCGATAAGGAGGAAGAGTTGAAAGTAGGGGCGTGTTTTATTGCCCCGTTAATGGGACAACTGTTCTCTCTATATGGAGCGAAAACCAGCCCCCCAATGCAGGTGCTGTTGCCTCCAAAATGAGGTAAAACCAGCCCCTCAAATATGTCGTCTTACCTCTCAAGGGGCTGAAGATTCCCCCTAAAGAAGGTAAAAGCTGACTTTGAAAGGAGGCACTTTTAACCCCAAAAAGAACTGAGGTTTCCTCCAAAAGGAGGCAATGTTGCACCTTAATCTAGGGGTAAGTTTGCACCCTCGTTGCAGGGGGTAACTTTACCTCCAAAAGGAGTTGCCCTATGTGCAAGTCGGTTGCCCCCTTAAGGAGGGTACTACAGTACCCTTTCTTTTTAAGAGTGTAGATGTGATGTTTGATTGTTCCCTCCGTTTTGAAGCACATCTTGATCAAAATCATCATGTCCGCCTTACGCATTCTGAGTGTTGCCTGTAGAATGTGCAGTAAATTTTCGAACCCGAAGACGTTCCTTGTTCTGTAACATGCCTTAACTCGATCGCAAATAACATTCGCATCGGTGGTCTGGAACAGCATTTGTCCCAGCAGCTCTTTCGTGGTGGGGAGAGTTCGAAATAATTTGTCAATTTATGGGCATGCTTACTTACTCTTTTTTTTTGCGCAATGACTGTTTAATAGGGGACGTACATTTATCGACCTTGCATCACCACCGAGAAGAGGCAGATCTTTTATTATTATTTAAAGCCATTCAAGGTATTTTTGACTGCCCTGACTTGTTGACACAGATGCCTCTCAGAGTCCCAAACTTGGTGACTCGTTCGCCTAAGCCTTCTTTTTTTGTTCCTCGAACATTAATGTCACTGGACCCTGTGGTTTGTAAGGGAAGGATGTGCAATCGTCTTGCCAGTGACCTGGACATTTCTTTGTGGATGTAGGGAAAGTTTCTAGAGATCTCTTTGTGCGTTGTTTGACTCTCGTTAATGGGTCGTTTTCTCTCGTGTGTCTTTTCAAATGGACGTTTTTTGTATTTGTGGGGATGGATGGAAATAACTTTGTTTATTTATAATGGGTGGAGGCGGTTATGCCCTCGCTCCTTCGGCAGTTAGCCACAACTGCCGGCCGGGATCCCATGGGCCTCGATGACCTCGGCAGCCCGACGGACTTCCTGTAATTGGGTGGTCGGGTTGGAGCCCATAATATATGGGAGAGGATGGGTAGATATGGGAGAGGACTAGAGAGCTGGGGAAAGGGTGTGTCTGAAGCTGGCGCCACATAACATTCTCTTACCGGGAGAGGGCTTGGGTCGCAGGAGGGTAAAGGCGGCGGGAGAGACGGTAATGGGAGTTAATGTCATAGAAGGCAACTAGACGGTCGCGCTCTGAATGAGCCCCGTGATCTCGAAACTGGGTCAATCCCGCCCGGACGGTGTATCCTCGGGCTGTGGAATGGGCCAGCTCGTTTCCGCAGAGTCCCGCGTGCGCTGGCGTCCAGATTAGGCTGACATTTGATTCAAACGAATTAAAAGGCTTGGCTCTTAGGATAATTTGGGTCGGGGCAGATATTTAACCTTTAGCGAAATTCAGGATGGCGGCGTTTGAGTCAGATACGATGACCTTGGGGCATGGCGTGGCGGTGAGGGCAAGTGCAATAGCGGCCTCTTCTGCCTGCTCCAGGGAGGTAGTACGGATCGTGGCACAAGTTTTCACCTGGCCCGTGGAGGTGACCGCTACGGCTGCAAATGTCGGCCGGTGCCCGTATTGGGCCGCGTCCACATAGAGGACGTCCGACCGATGAGTAAATAACTTATGATGAGTGGAGGCTCTACTGCGCCGACGACCCTCATGGAATGTGGGGAGCATATTTCGCGGGAGGGGAGCTACTACTAGGCGGGAGTGTATCTCTCGTGGAATCCCTTACGAAAATGGCATATCTGAACTTATATTAAAAAAATAGATACGGTTATATAAAAAATTGGGCAGATCTGGCGATATCAAGTAAATCAGTTTATATAAGCCTTATCAAGCCAGATCTGCCCAATTTTTTATATAACCGTATCAGGGTCTTGTTATGGAGATATCAAGACCCTGATAACCTTGATATACAGGTTTTTTTTTATTCTTGTAGATTTGTTTTTAAAAAAGCCATGAAACCTACACTTATGCGGTTTGTGCGAGTGAGTTATACGCCCAGGGGGACATTATGTGGGTGGCTAATCTTTGCAATAAGTCGGCTAATGATTTGAAATTCACTACTTATTTTTTAAATTAGTGAAAATAGACATATGGTTCCAATTAGAAACTTGCTGAACGTCGTCCAAAATCCCTAAATCAGTCATTTTCAGAAAGACTTTCAGCGCGTGAGAAAGTTACCACTCGTGGAGCAGGTACAAAGCTAGTGGTTTCGGTCAGGCGCCCGCGCAATTTTTCCGTCTCTTATCTAGCCACAGGCTTGTACCTGGTCCACGAGTGGTAACTTCAGCGCACTACTGCGCTTCACACGCGCTCAAAGTCTTTCTAAAAATTACTGATTTATGGGTTTTGGACGACGCTCAGCAAGTTTCTAATTGAAACCACATGTCTATTTCCACTAATTAAAAGTAAATTAGTGAATTTTAATTAATTAGCCGACTTATCGCAAAGATTAGAAAACTACGATTGTCCCCCTGGGCGTATAACTCACTCGCACAAACCGCATAAGTGTAGTTTTCACGGCTTCTTTTAAAACAAATCTGCAAGAATAAAAAAAAAAACACCCGGTATTTAGGCATTGCACGTACGTCACATCATGACGTCGAACACCGGTATCCACCATGCTGGTGGTTGACTCTTCGACCCTGCATAGCGAGAGCAATGGTAAACTGTGCCGCGCTCGGCTGTAGCAATTACCCGGTATCCCGACGATCGTCCGATCGTTTCGTCGGCATGAACCGCGAGACAGTGTCCGTCAAGTTAGAGAAAGTATGAGCGGCAGGAGAGGGATACGCCCGCGGATTACCGAGTTTGCGGCACGCATCTCATAGCGGCGAGCAACTGCACTTTTCTACCGTTGTTTACGTTCGCGCACGCCTTTGCATCGGCTTTTGCCCATTCGTGGTGTAGATGCCCTTTGTCTTTCGTTACATAACGCCGTTTCCCCGCTTCGAGCGATCGTCGCGCCGCGAGCCCGGCCGTCAGGGGATCGGTTTGTGCCGTCTGCGAGACGGTAACCTTTGCAAGGAGCAAAGGTATGTAGGCAAGCCGGTTAGGAAACATCATAATATGAAACCCTGAGTCAATGAGAGTTGTACGTTATTTGATTTATCCTTATCTCAGGGTTTAGATTATGACGGTAACCTAGCGTTGTTTACCAGTATTTCGCAAAATCGTAACAATCTTTCTACAAGCGACTCGTAAAGCCGCTCGTCAAATTTTAGAACGCGCAATTAAGATTCTTTGTTGGTGTTCTTTTTGGCGACACGTCAAAACTTTGTCGGCGGCATATCGTAACTTTCTGCTTGTAGCGCAATCGCACCAATGCCGAAACATTCTGCACAATTATTCTCCCGGCTGCCAGGAGATAGACACGGCCTAATTCTAGAGGTAATCTGGAAGAGTACCTTTAGGAAAACGATCTATTGTCGCGAAGTAGGTTGCAGCGCACTTACGTTGACGAGACGGGACTTGAAAGGTAATCCCAGATAGATGTCGACACGGCCACGACGGAATCACCACTCAAACACAAAAACGAGAAGGAAGGTGTCCGTGAAGAATCAACACGATGTAGCACAACCTGTCACTTTTAGAAACGAGCACTAAACGCATCACAAAAAATTCTTGGGCTTCTTTGAAATCGCTTGCAGAAGCAGAAATTCGCAGCAGCCACGCGGGCGCAAACAACACCAAACTGCATGGATCCGCATCCGTCAAACCACGTGACCACGCACATTCTATCACGCTTTCAGCTTAGGGAGAGAGAGAAAAGGAGAGAAGGACAGGCCAAAACGGGAGTGCACAAACAATAGTCTTATCTTATGGGGCATCAACGTGCGGATTTGTCACTTGTACCCAAGGCTGATAGTGCAGTGAATGCTATGTGTGGCCTTGGGCTCCAGGCAGGTGCTGTGTTCTGCTTCATCACCAGTTTCTAGACTGTAGTCACGTGACCCTAACCGGAGACACGATTGGCCTAAAACATGCATAGCGTCTACCCTGCTGTCAATACCGAGTGAACATAGAGCTCTCTGAAGTCCAACTTCTGAACTTCCAAACTGTCTAGCTCGAAAGTGACCGAAAACGATGCGAGTTTGAAGATACTATGTTTTACGCCGTATAACCCACATCATAATTTAAAATGAAGAAATAAGCGCGACTATTTTTTTTTTGCGCACGATGTCCACAAATAAATAAATAAATAAATGTGTATATATATATTTTTTACCAATAAATTTAAAATTATGAGTACACTCTTAGGTTCGCGTTTTTAAATTTCAAATATTTTTACGAAAGAGTTGCACATAAAAGACACCACTTTCAACACACGATGAATCGCAGACGCTCGCAAGCGGATGGTTACGATGCTGCGCGAAAGGTTTTTGAAAGATGCTGCGTAGGGCGCAACGGCTTCGCAGGCGTTCGAAGGAAAAAGGATTCGGGACGACGAAGTAGCGTCTTGCATCTTCAGTAAGCTAACGGTTCGTGTTTCCCCGCTCAATTTAGCGGGGAAACACGAACAAAATTAGTTTCACTGCTAGATTTAGCGGGAAATTGACGTCAAGTGACATAAGTACCAATTCAATTTCTCGCTAAATTTAGCGGGGTGGTTACTCGATGGCGACGCCGACACCGCTTAACTCGGAAACGGGCGCCTATGAGCTGCGATCTCAAATCCATTATTTGATTAACTCGCTTTCCGATCTTATGCACTTCGTCATAATGTCACACGTCAAACATACAACCAAATTTCATTTGTCTTTCAATCTTCAAAATGTGCAATTGGTTAATTGGTCCAAATACCTGGAATAACTTCACTTTAACGATGTTAACAATAATTAACCAATTATATGAGACTCATGCAATATAGATCAATCAACTTGTCTTGGCGAGTACATATGACTTATTGCTTGCACGACCGAAACGGGCCCATATATCATTATCAGGGGCAATATTTGCACGCGTATATGGCGAAATAAGGCCGTATTTACGCACTTATACGGCCGCATCTGGCAGTATTTGCCCGCTTATATGGCGATATCGGGGCGTATTTGCTCCCATATATTCCCTATCTGACTACTTATATTATCATATCTGCCCGTATATAAAATATATCAGGGCCATATCTGACATTTTCGTACGGGATGGCTTGTTTAGGGGTCTATTATGTTGGGGGATTAAGATTCAAACGGGATAGGATTTGACGGCCGGTGGGAGAGCGCGAGAGGCGTTCGTATTGGCCTGTACGGTGTGCCTCAACAAGCACGGACGCCGTGTTGTGAAGTCCTAAGCTACGGAGACGCTGTGTGGAAGTGTTGTGTGGTAGTTCGAGGGCGACCCTAAATGCTTGATGGATAAGTACGTTAATCTTTCTGGTTTTAGTTACCATAAGGTGGAGGTAAGGAAGTGTGTAAGTGAGGCGGCTAAGGACAAAAGCGTGTAGCATGCAAAGCAAGTCTTTCTCAAGGAGCCCTTTGCGCCGCATAATGATTAGGAGTCAGAGCCGAATGCTTTGTTGCACTTGGGAGGAAAATTTGGCTCTTACGATTGTGTTTAATTAGTAGTCCAAGCACACGCAAGGTGGTGACAATAGGGACCAGTTTTCCGTTAACATACACCCTGATATCAGGGGGAGTGTGGGATCGGTCTGTGGGAGGTGGTAAGAGGAGGAGTGCAGATTTTGTCGGAGAGCATGCTAACCCAGCTTGGGCGGCAATGGTGCAAACCGTGTGCGCACCAGGTTTGATGGTTTCCTTCAGTTCGGCATCACTGCCCTTGGTGACCCATACGGTGATGTCATCCGCGTACAAGGTACGATGTAGTCCCGGAATGACAGCTAATGCGGGTGGTAGTTTGAGAAGCGCGAGATGAAATAGTAAAGGAGAGAGGACAGCTCCCTGGGGGGTGCCTCCTCCGCCTATTTGGATCTCGGGGGAGGTGAGGTCTCCAATTTGGAGGGTTGCGGTGGGGTTAAAGAGAAAGTTTTTAACATAGTTATAGACGCGCTTTCTAGGGTTAGTGCTGGCGAGGCCTTGTAGGATCGTAGTATGTGACACCTCATCAACTGCCTTAGTTAAATCCAGGGCTAGTTTTGCCTGGGTATCATAGTTTTTTGTGAGGAGAATTATTGGCATTTTCTCACCCACATGTCTGTTCAATGAGTGCTCCCAATGTGCAGCTGGCGTCATTCTGAACATGTGCTTTAGTTATTGCTGTCTTTTTTTACTTTAATGCAAACTTGTCACATTCTGCTCAATCACAATAAACTTTTGTTTTTGGTTTTTTCTCGGTTTGCAAGTGGCAAGACCAAGATTTCGTTCTTATGCACAAAATGAAGTTGATTTTAGATTTCATGAAATGGGAACAGCGCGAAAATAAACGAGGGACGAGAAGAAGAGGTAACGACAGACACGCCGCTTCTTCTCGTCCTTCGTTTATTTTCGCGCTGTTCCCCTTTCATTATGTCTAAGCAACTCGCCCTCCTTTATGCGTTGTTGCTGATTCTAGATTCTTTATTATTATTATTAATATTAGGTATATTCGTAGTGCTCCGCCATCTTGCTTCACAAGATGGCGGGCAGTAGGGACAAGTGCAGTGGGTGCTCTCAGCCTTTTTATGGTAAACAAAAGTATCTTCGATGGAAAGAGTGTGGAAAACGCACGCACAAGAAGTGTGTCATAACTCTGGAGAGCGAGTTTGGACGAATGGTGATTAGGGCCAGCCCATTTATATGCGAAGACATTTTTTGCGTCGAGCGCACGCATAGTCCTAGCTCGGACGAAGCTAGGCATGACAGCGAGAAGGACTCACCCTGCCCGGGCCGGTTCACCGTGGACTTTGCGACTTCGGTGCCTTTTCTCCTAGACCTGCTGGATGGCGCCTTGAACGGCATCTATGTCCTGACGGACCAGATAAAGGCTGTGAGGGAGGAGAATGCTTGTCTTCGCAGCCAGCTGATGAAGAGCTTCGAGGTTCAGTCGGTTATGTTTTAGCAACATTCAGACGGAGCTACGGAACCTCCGGCATCACTCGAAGTACGTCGGGGGACCCTCGCATTTCAACGCTTCGGTGGCGGGCCGCCATGATCGGGGTGTTTCCGTGCGGGAAGGTGGAGGAGCTGCCTCGCTCCCCAAGGGGAATACGACCTGGACGGTGCCTGGAGAACCTATTTCCTTCAGCGAGGCGTCCGCCGTGACTCCCTGTTGGTCCCCCAGAGCATCCACGCGACCAGAGCCGGTTAACCTGGAGCGGCAGAGCCTTCCGCGAGTCAACGCCGGAGTTCCTTGGGAGCATTCCACCCGTTGCTGCTTCGGCAATGCAGGCAGAGGGTCCAGTGGCACAGCGCCTCAGAACAATGAAGTAGAGGGAGTAGATAGGGCAGAGACTGGTTCACTGGCCCGGGGCAACTCAGCGGCTCAGCCTGGCTTGACGGTTTACAATGCCAGAAGGGACCCAGGACTTCGTTCCCCCGGCTCCATTCCCCAGTGGCCATTGTTTAAAGGGGCCCTGCAGGGACTTTATTTTACTGGTTATAATTTGCGCCGAACCTGAGCGCACTGAACGTAGTAACTTAATGAAACTTTTCTTGAATTTCGCTTTATTTTAAAAGTTAGTCAAATCAAAATTACAATAAAAAGCAAAAATAACCTCCTCCACATCATACTTAGTTGCTTGAGTGGCCGTGAACTAGAGCGCTTGCCGCTCAGCGAGCGTTCATGGCTGCCGCACTCCGTGTCGACGGCTCGAGAGGGCGCTACGAAAGTATGTTCTGGATATATGCTGTATTAAGCGGGCAACAAGGGCTGCTCGCACTGCATTTTCTGCGTGATTAAACACTAATTCGGCGTGACGCTTCATTGGCCACAAACGACAGCAAACACGGCGTAAATATCAATTCACAACGGGAGCCACTTCGCGCTGCCATACCGCCAAACGGCCAAATCGCAAGCATATTCTCCTCGCCGAAGGCCTTTGGAACTCTCAGATGTGGTCGGATCCTCGAGTCCGCATATGACCGCAGCGCCGCCGCGTACATCCAGTACATTTCTACACTCGCCGCTTATCGGTGCCTGATCCCTGATCCCACTACACCGTTCTAGTATACGTCGACTTTTCCACCGCTTGGTGGCGGGTATGTCGACGGGACATTTCTTGTTTACGTACTTCATAAACTGCATTTGTTTCTTTTCTGATCTAAACTACTAAACAAAACTACTTTTATAGATACTTGAAAGGGTTCGCGCCACGTATATTTTGTATTTCGACTCAAAAGAAGCTTTTACCAGCTCTGACCAGTAGTAAGCCCAGGACCAAAGCGCGCTTTCGGCACTGCGGGTCGCCCTCGAAGATGGAGGAGGTTTCCGCGTCGTCCGGTTAAACTATGACGCACTTATTTTTAGTTATTCTCTCCGCGCTCGCTGGCTTGCCCGAACCCCAAGAGACGTGGAAACCGCGAAAAAGGTAGACGCCTAAAAGGATTGCATGGCCTCTTTAAGGGAAGCTCTAAGAATGGAAGGACTACCGCCGCATCGGTGCCTCTGCGACATTCCAGTGCGGTTTTCGTAACACGCTTGGACGCCAGCTGTTCTTCGGAGGACGTCAGAGAAGATCTCGGACAATTCTTTGGCCCAAGGTAGTTTCAATGCACAAAGCTGAAGACACGCTATGGTGGGTACTCTTCATTCCACGTCGCTGCTGTGGAGGACAGCATTGAGGCATTGGTTGACCCGAACATCTGGCCGGAAGGCTGCCCCTTCAAGGAATTCCAGGGCCGCTGACAAAACGCCGCATGCATGATGAGTGTGAACGTTTATAGTGAACCCCCAACCATCTTGCCTGCAAAAGACTACCACGCACATTTACTCTCTGAACGTTCGCGGCCTTTGTACTAACGCCAGTGAATTCTTTTGTAATGTTATATGCACAAATATTTATAAATTGTATCACGGAAACCTGGTTATGCCCAGAAATACTGTCTGGTGAGTAGTTTTCATCGGGTTTTCTTGTGCGCCGCAGTGATTGTGATTTATCTCGCGGAAAGAAAACCGGAGGCAGTGTCTTGATTGCAATCGATACGTCTTTGAAGTGCAGCAGGCGCTCCGATCTTGAGACTTATTCGGAATCTGTGTGGCTAGAGCTGGAGTGTGTGATAATAGAGCACGTATCCTGGTAGGTACTTTTTTATTTTCCTCCGTACATTCAACCTGATAAGCTTAATGATGATCTCCTTAGATTTGAGGATATAGCAGACAAACTGGACGAATGCAAACTATTAGTAATTGGCGATTTTAATGTACCGGGCATCTGCTGGGAAGCTCAGTGTTGTTTCAAGTAATTATTACGGTGCAAAGAGGGCGATCACCTTGTCGACTTTGCCTGCTTGGTGGGCCTGAATCAGTTTAGCAGGGTAAAAATAGCAAAGGCGCTATCCTTGAGCTTTGTTTCTTAGACATTAATCATGTTTCTGTTACTGAGAGTGATTTCTTTTGGTGCCGACAGACTAATATCATCCTGCACTTGAGGTGGATTTAACCTTTGAATGTACCTGTCAGCCGTATACCGTCTGCTAGTCTCACTTATTTAGGCAAAGTGCATAACGTCGATGCTGGTGACTGTGTGGGATTATATCACCACTTTCCCGCGTTCGACTGATCGCCTATTCTGCAATCATCTGACGTTAATTATCAGGTGCTTCAATTCACCACGACGGTGAAGGAGAGAATGGATTATAACATTCCTTTAAAGCAGCAGACCAACTAAAAATTTCCTCCTGGTTTTCTCCGTATTAAAAAAAAAGTTGCCGAAGAAAAAAAGCTTTTCTAACTGAAATTTAAAAAGACTGGTAGTCTCAGGAGGGAGGTTGAGTTCATTCATTAAAGACGCTTCTGCAAGCAACATCAGAGGATTGATCATAAGTTGTGTGTGGAGTCAGTGTATTCCGACTTGAGGAGAAATCCAAGAAAACTCTGTCGTCATGTTCGTTCTCAAGGCGGAAAATTGACACATCCTGATATTATGCTGAACGAGGATAATGTCACCATATCCGGTGTATCCGATATCTTCGCGCGTCATTTCAGTTCCGTATATAAACACAATGGGAGTGGGTACCAAGAGCCGCCATCCCCTGGTGTGAACGGATTCATTTCCTTACTGTCCGTGGATGAGGGAATGGTGCAGGAATGCATAAGGGAATTGAAGCCTACCATGTCCTCAGGTCACGATGCTATTCCAGCAAAACTTGTAAAAGCATTTCGCGAAATTTTCGCACCCATCCTCTATGATATTTTCAACAAATCCGTTACAGCAGGAGTTTTCCCTGGCCTGTGGAGGAAGTCAGTTGTTGTTCCAGTCTCCAAGTCTGAAGCCGTACCACCGCATCAAACTACAGGGTAGTTTCCCTGCTGTGTACATTTTCGAAGCTTTTCGAAATGGTAGTCCCCAAAACATTGGGCTTTCGTTTAAAATATGTATTAAGTTCCAACCAACACGGAATTGTATCAGGACGCTCGTAAACAACAAATTTGATTTCATTTATGTAACATTGCATCCAAAGCTGTGTGTAACAGAGGCCAGCTTGACGTAGTCTACTTTGATCTCAGTAAGGCCTTTGATGTGGGTGACCGTGGAATTCTTTCTTCAAAACTTTGTGGCATTGGTGTCTGTGAAGTGCTACATAACTGGTTTCAGAATTATTTGTCCAATCGAACATGTGTTGCTCGCCCGAACGGCGCGTGTTCCTTTACGTACTTGGCCACGTCTTGGTTACCTCAGGGAGCAAGTTCTGGGCCCGCTTCTTTTTTCTATTTTTGTTAACAACGTGTGTAAGCAGATTGTAAACTGTTCTTCTTTTTTTGCAAGACGCTGATAATATTAAGATACTTAAGAAGATTAAAACTATCTCAGTTTGCAAGTTTGTCCAAGAGGACGTAAACTCATTTAGCAAATGGTGTTCACTGAACGGTCTTCTTCTAAACAGCTGGAAAACCAAGGTCATGTCCTATAGTCGCAAAACTCAAACAACGTGTCCCCCACAGAGTTCGCTCAGACGTATTGTACCGTTCTAGTGAAGTGCGAAACTTGGGAGCGCTTTTTGATTCCTCCTAAAATTTGATAGCCATGCGGCTCGTATAAGTACCTGCGCCCTGTGCGCTCTGGGTGTTGTCTGTCGAGCGACAAGAGTAGTTTAGAAACACCGCAATGTTGGTAACCCTGTACCGCTCTTTGACAATGTCTCAACTCGAAAACGCATCTCCCGTATGGAATGGTAGTTGTAAAACTTTCCTCCTAAGGCTGGACCGAGTGCCAAACAAATTTTTATCTATTTATCAATATCGATATCTGCCCGAGGAAACATCTCTTTTAAGGAGTAACAGTGCATTCGACGTCCTACATATGAACAGCTTATATTACCGTCGTGAAAAGTCAGATATTGTGTCCTTTTCAAAGTCCTTCATGGCATGACCGACTGTTCAGAACTGCTCGCACAGATATCTTTACGAGTTCCTCGGACAGCGACCCGTCTGACAACGTCTTTTTACTCTCCTCGGACGTTAAATATCCTGGACCCCATATTTCGTATGTGAAGGAGATATAATGACATTGCAAGTCATCTTGATGTTTTTTGTATGACTGAATTTGTGAGATCCCTCAGTCTTGCATGAGTCTCACCGAACCTGTGGTGATTGTGACTCATATTATATATCAATTTAATAGGGTATATTAGTTTTGTTGCAGTCTTCTACCCTACGTTTGGACGCTGTGTTCCATTCTTTGCATGTTGTGTAGGTCGTATGTTTCTGTCAGCATGCGTGATATGTATCATGCATTTCACTCAATGCATTAAGTTTTTTATGTTTATTTTTTTGTGTGTGTAAGTTTCGGTGTGTCAGTACCAAGATGCATGGTCGTTCCTGGACACCTAATAAAATTTATTATTGATTCTTGATGTGTGTGCTTCGTTGGTGTTTTAAGGAGCACTAAAATGCTTCTTGAGATCCTCGTTTTTTGGTCATAGCTCAGTCTATGAGCTCTAAGCATCCTTAAAAATCCCTGAAATTAAATTCATGCGTGGCCGATTTGCGTACCAAAACGTGATAAAAAATCTTGACACTTATCTTTGGCGCAGAACGACAGATGGCGGTACCGAGCCTTGCTGAATATAGTCGAACGACGGACGGTGCTTGTCAGCCACTCGCAAGCAATGGGTTCCCGCGTGGACGAGCGGGACTAGTCTGTCGCTCGTACACGCGGGAACTCATCACTCGCGAGTGGCTGACAACCACCGTTTGTCATTCGAGTATAGACAGCATGGTTTGTTAGCGCCATCTGTCGTTCTGCGCCAAAGGTGAGTGTCCTAGATCTTTGATCACTTTTAAAGCGCAGCTCTTAGGCGCCCGTTTCCGGCTTGAGCGGCGTTGTCGTCGCCGTCGGCTTCGGTGTCGGCGTCGGCGTAACCGCGCGGTGCATTATAGGAAGCGTGACACTACTGGTGACGTAACTGATGACGTGATCAGTTACGTCACCAGTAGCGTCACGCTTCCCATAATGTGACGTCACCGTGACGACGTCATCAGACGTCATCCTCATTGTCATTGTCATCACGATGATGATCACTAATGACGTCATCAGTGACTTCACTGATGACGTCATCACTGGTGACGTCACCGGTGACGTCACATGACCTCCATGAGGTCGCGTGACCCACTGAAGTCACGTGACCCACGTGAGGTCACGTGACTTCGGTGAGGTCACGCAGGATGAGGAGGTGAGGAGGAGGGAGGAGGGGTATACACTCCCCTCAGTACCCTCCCCTCCTCCTCCTCGAAAGCTGCGCTCTAATTCGGTGTTCCAGAAGGTTGTAAGCGACTTAATTTTTTAGTCCGAAAATCGGCCGCGCATGAAGGTAATATTTGGATTTTTCGGGATGCTTAGAGCTCGTACATTGAGTTGTGAGTATGACCTTAAAAGGAGGATTCTCAAAACACGCTTGAGTTTCCCTTTAAGCTTCCGAGATACACGTATTGGATGCTGGGCTTCCAGCAACATATTCATCAAGTTACCGTTAAGGTAACATAAAGCGCAGTACCAGAATTCTGAAGGTCTTAGATCATCCGATATAAATGGGTCTATTTAGAATAAATACATACGCATCTTATTTCAAGTTAGATTTAAATGCACACAAAATACGTTTTTGCTGAGTGTGCTAGTCTTCCCAATAGCATCAGTTGGAAACATTTTCGCTACTAGTTCTAGTGATTCGAACATTTTCATGAAGAACAAGAGACCTAAAGTGCCAAAACCGACCCTGTTATCCAATCTGGGTTAAAAGTCGAGTACGTTAAAAAAATATTTTGATTTCTTAGTTACAAGTGTACAACGTTTGAGCCTTACAGCTTTGCCACCTTTATTCCCGTGCAAGAGTGTGGTCTCAAGTCGAGACAAATATCCACTCGGATGATCTTTCGAAGCCTGAGGGCCCCTACACATAGATGAGTTTGAGAGCGTTTGACTGCATGCGTTTGACTGCGTTGCGGCTGTGAGAAACCAGGACATCACGGCATCTTATGTCACGTGCCAAGCAATTCCTTGAATTGGATTCTACGCCTTATACGAAGCACAGATCTGTCAGTGTCTCGCTTTCGTTTCTCGACGCAACGCAGTCAAATGTACTCAAACGCTTTTAAACGCAACTGTGCATAGACGGCCTCTAGTAGCATTATCAAGGGAGTCATAAAACAATTTGTCAACTTTGGTAAACACTAATTTGAATCCCTCCCTAACGTCAGTAACTGAATGAAGTTGCCTCAGTTTTTGTTCCTAGGCAATAGCAGTCGCTAATCAAATTCGAGAAAAATGAGCATCTTTTATATTTTTTACTCATTTTCTGAACAAGCGGCCAAGTGGCCTGGCGCCTATCCTATGCCGCCAACGTTAATCATAGCCATGCGCTGAGGTTGGCCGAGTAGAAAACACGTGCTGAACTTCAAGCATTGTTAAAGTTTGGCTATTCTCATCACCGCAGTTGTTGAACACGAGTCACTACCCGCGTGTCTGCCAAGGCATTGATTTTTGTGAGCCGAAATCGAGTGCTCACACAGTTCTCGTGTCCAATCCATGACCCGCGCTCTACTGTAGCCATGCGGGTGGTTTTGATCCCGCACTTTCGCCATCAATTTTTGCGAAGGCAAGAGTGAAAGAAATAGTCCACTTTTATCCTCGCAATTGCAACGCAACCAAGGAGATTCCGAATCAGTGACATTCTGGGTGAGTATACTTGGGCCTGACTGGGACCAGTACGCCTCTGCAGTGACATGAAAAATTCCAACCGAATACCGTTTTTAACCCCTTTAAAATTGCTGTTGTAGCTAATACTTGAGAACCGCTCTCCACATCTGAGAGCGGTCTGGGTTTGTAATGCAACAACACTTTTTCCTTTTGAAGTTCAATGTAAGAACGAATACGGTTTTCAAAACTTTTTTTGCTTTTGTGTTAAGAATTTCTGCATCCCGTCATTTTGAAGATATGTTTTCCCAGTATTTTTGTGATATTGCGGACAGTCCCCACCGCTACAAGCCCAAGGTTGCAACTTAATAAAAAAAGCAGGTATAAATAAAACAAACCAAGACAGACCGTTCCACATGAGAGGCTGTAGCCATTTTGATAACCCAAGAGAAATGCGAGAAATACATTCAAAATAAAGCAAAAACTTAATTTTCTAAACGAATACAAACTTTTTTTCAAAGATTACACCGTACGAATGTGGAAAGTGGTTCAATAGCCTATATATGAAAAAGAGCTTTACTTTGAATTTGAATACATTGCACTAGGGGCATGACTCATTAATCGTAACCTTGTCTAAACAGAGTAATTGTGCTCCATCTATGTTTAGCCAGCTGAGAAGTTAGTCAGTCCCTCTAAGCGCCTGGTGTCTCATTTGTATGATAATTTTGGGCAGTGCAGTGCGACTGCTAGCCCGGTGTTTTGAACACGCACCACTAAGCACTGATACACCACTGCACACTGGTACGATGGTTCGCGAGATGAAAACCGGCAGGGTATAAAATTGAACTCTGGATACTTAGGTTCTGCAAAGTGAGCTTTGCTCCACGCGCTCCGTACTGCGGCGCGTTAACTCAAGTAAGGGTTTGACGAAGATGAAAAGTAACCTGACACTGAAACAAAAGAAAACTACAGCACTTCGGCCAGACAACCGTACAAGCTATCGCAAAACTTTCCTACAAGCGCGCACGTTTGTGTGATATAAATGCAACGTTGGTGGGTGTTTTTTTCTTTCAGCTTCACACCTTTGAGTGGGCTCATGTTTTATCCAGCCAACGTTGAGGCTTGGGCGAGTTGGTACATACTTCGGAATTAAAAAGCGCTGCGTCCGTGTCACTTCTTTGTCTGGTCCTCGCCTTTCCGCGCTGTTTTTAATTCCGATTTATTCAGCCGCACGAACTAAACGGGGAAGGGGCCAGCATAGTCGGAGTTGGCCCGTTTTCTCGCTTGAGCGAAAAGGAAATATTCTCGTAGGCAATGAAGCGAGACCTCAGAGGCCCCGTTTCCAGCCTAATCCACGCCAAGCCCGGCTTATGGGCGTCAGTGGTGGTGCGAACAGGCGCGGCACGGCAGTCTGCGCTAGCACAATGCTAACCCGTGTTTCATGAAAAGTTTGTAATCGGAACTAACCTCAGGAGGGCTGACTTTCGTTGTTATGAACGTTCGTTCCCTTCAAGCAGTACATCGTCTGCTTAAAAAAAAAAAGATATCTTTGAGTACATTTGCATACTTTATGCTTCGGAAAATTTGATGTTTTAAATTATGTCTGTAAGTGCTGCTTTCATCATTCTACTTACTTAATTGGCGTCTTTTCACCCGTGGTATTTTATGCCTCGCGTAACCAAGACAGCTAACCCGGAAGTCGCGTTATTTTTAAAAGATAGTAGAGTTTACCCAATGAAATATACGACTCAAGACAATAATAAAACAAATTAGTGCCAAGGGCACGCCCCAGTATCGCCCATGACCACACGGTCACGGGTTTGCTGTGGTGTACAGCTCGCCCCACAATCATCTTGTATCACGTATGTTCTAACAACATTATAAGTTGTTGGAAGGTCTAAAGTTATACCGTTAATTTGTTTGTCCTCGTCGAGTAAACTCTATACTTAGCTCCCGCGCAGCTTATTTCGGGTCCATAAAATACACGCATATTGCTAAAACTGTTCCGATGAATCGGGTTAATTATTAATTGGCGCCTCTCCATTTCACCACAAGTTAACCTTGAAATATTCGGGCATAATTTATATTAGAATGTCTGTAGACCTACGCAGGCCGGACATGCTTATAGGCTCTCGCCATTGAGTTTTGCTTCACTACGAGAAAAATTATTATTTAAAAGTTGTTTTTGGCTTTCTAGATGGAGAGGTTATACGGGAGTGTAACGCTGCATCTATGGTCATATCGTAATTGACTGACTAACAAACTCAGGGCCAGGTTTTCTATGTTTACACTTTATCTTCCTAGTGTGCCCTTCAGCATTGGTAATCGGCTAATGCTGCAACATCATCATCCCTGGTCTCGTAAAGCTCTGGATTTCTTCAGTTCTCAGTGACAATGGCGTTTTCAGCTTAGAGGGAAAATTTAAACAGGGGAAATACTTGATTCACATTATATTTTTTGTTAAACAAAAAACTTTAAATATGGTTCGTCCAAAAGTTCAGACGTCTAGGTATTCCCCAAAGCAAAATGTTTCCTAACTTGCTTTCGTGAATTGGTAAAAAAATCCTATGACTGCCGTCCGATATCTGCTGCGAACTTTTTCGTTTTACTTCGTCCGAAATGCTGCTGACTCAAATCTAAGAAGCGCTACGTCAGCGGTATGACGCGAGTTCTGTCGTCGAAGATAGCTTCGTCGTCGATTGCAAAAACAAAAACAAAACAAAAAAATGCACGCGTTGCTGGCAAATTTTTTTCTTCTCCCGGGGCCGTTATTGCCCGGCTTAATTCTATAGCTTCACGTTCGTAGCGATCCTCGGAAAATTTCTGTTTCTTTTTCCTATGAAATCTTTTGAGCACACCAGTTCGAAAGAATATCGGGAACCTATTGGGTCATGAATATCTCAGCGAAAAGGTTTTAACCTGAGATACAATCCGTGAAGCTGGCTAGGTGTACGTTGCGGCAAAGATTTGGCAGCTTTCTTCTTGCTAGAAAGCAAACAATAACGAAAATAAGGAATTTTATGCTGAGTTTCACGATAAGTATGACTCACAGCAAAACGCTACAATCCCAGGGAGACCATCACGTGGTGCCAAAAAGTGCGTCGTCAAGGCGGTCGTTGCATTTGTGGGTTTTCTGTAACAGAGTACACCAATCAAGATTAGTGAATGCGACGTGATCCTGCGCATTTTTTTCGAGTGATTTATTCAGCCGTTGTTAGCGAACGCTCAAACGACAATGAGTGCCATGACAACGCACTTTTTGTCGCTACTCAATTGGCTCCATTGAATGATAGCGTTGGTGGCGGTCGGACGGCTTAATGCTAAACGGAGTACAATAATAAATTTAATCCGGAGAGCAAGTATTCTGCTTCTTGCGCTGCAGTTGGAACGACGCCAGAACGACGCCAGAACGACGCCGAGCTTTGATTGGCTTTGATTGAAAGAATAGTTGGTACACCTCAATGCTAGGTGCCATGGGGTCTACCTACTATTTTTTTTTTAATGCGAATAGCATTCTTTGGATACTTTACGCACTTTTCGTCTATGTATCTATCTATCTATCTATCTATCTATCTATATATCTATCTGGCTATCTAACCTCTTACGCCGCGGGTCGATAAATAAATAAAAAAGACCGGCGCCGGCGGGATTCGGAACCGTTGACCCTTTGATCAGCAGGCAGACGCGCTAACCACAGAGCTATGAAGGCAGGTTATTCAAGGCACTCTAAACACCTGTTTATATCTTTACTATCGCGCAGCGCTCTATGCCGATGGGCGCTCATTCCGCTCTCGTGAGCCTTAGCACTGCTCTCAGCTCACCCTCTCCCGCGCTCGGGAGAGGGTGATGTAGCGGCCGTGCTCACCCTCACGAGAGCGGATATGAGCCCTCGTGCATGGAACGCGCGCGCACCGGTAGCTGTGACAGCCGCTGTAAGGCGCGTCCTATGGTAAAGATATAAACAACCGTTTAGAGTACCGTTGGTTGAGACTAGCTGAGACGCCAGAAAGTCTGGTCGGTACCATTTTGAGTGTTTGTGCGTATGGCGCGTGCTTTGCTCGCCTTCCTAAGTGACACAAACGCACGTGCTGGGCTGCGGAGATCGTGCGCAGGGCTGTGAAAAGTGTCAACAAATTTAGAATCGCCTCAAGAGTGGGCTGGCGTATCTAGAGTGTGCCGGCCACCTGACGAACGCGCATAACTCCGCACCGTTTGATGCTATTCGCATTAACGTAGATAATCATTCCCAAAGGATGGGTTCTGCTGATTTTTTTCCATTCAGCCAACAAGAGCTCGGTGTTCTGACATGATAGCAGCTCCTGTGCAAAAAGCAGACGAACTTGCCCTCCGCATAAACCAAATCTCGGCGTTTCGGGACCAATTCGGTCCCTCGTTCGTGGTTGAGTCTTCGGAAAGGGCACGCCTATGGCATACATAGCCGATGAATGCCCCGGAGCAGTCGGGGAGATTCAGAAAAAACATCAACGTGGTTGATCGGAGAGTAGTGCGCTGGTTTATTGATTCAAAGGAAGTCCCCGGAAATAGACCGACATCCACCCCAAACGGAGCGAAACTGGTCCCCTATAGTGGAAGTCAATTGTTCATTGCGAAGAGCAGTGCCCGAGATTCGCCGCGTGGTTTTGCCTTCTTCTTTAAGATCAAAATTTGTGTTTCACGACCATAATGCTTTGAAGACAGGGTTAGGTCTGTTTCTGATGTCCAATTTGTTCTTAATGTTTTTAATGTTTTAAGGTGGCTTCGGGATTGCTGTAGGAGTCAATGACAATATTCAAATATTTCAACCAGTGTTTCGTTAGAGCCTAAGGAATGCAGCACATCAAAACGTTGCACTTGGACTTTGGCGCTTACACTTGACTGACTGGCTACATCTGGCCATTACAATGCTTCACCTCGTCAGTCTGCAAGTTACCCGCGAAAATGCCGAGAAGGCGATTAAGAAATCTAGATGTGCTAATTGAGAGGCAAGCATCCATTGACAAAGAAAACTGAATAAAATATATGGTTGTCTGTTATAAAACCTGAACTTAGAGCGGGTAGGTTTTCTTTCGGTTGGTTAATATTTCGTTTTTTTCAAATTATTTTGTGCTACAATCAGAGAAATTGGCTGCAATCTACTTGATACGTGAAATGCAATATTTTCTAAGTGTTAAGAATGGGCATCGCATCTCGGTATCGGCCTAGTCTCTACTCCTTAGTTGTTATTCCTTTGGTTATTATTACGCCATAACGTTATTATGACACCGCAATATATTTCTTTGTATTTGACTGGTCGTTCAGTTTTAGGCACAAATTTTAAGTTACTCATTTGTGACACTTTCAAATAGTGGTAACGTAGACTTCAAAACGCTACCATTATATGCGCCACAATTACTGTAGACCACAAGCCTAGTAATCGACGGTGACTCACAAGACGCCAAATATCCAGCTTTTTTGCTCTATTTATAAGATTTTATCTTGCTTAAATTCCAGAAAAATGTCTCGCTTTAAAATTTAGGTGTCGGGAAACGGTTTTGTAACGCTTTTTGGCAACGTCGCGCTCCTCTGATTGCATCCAGCCCTGCAATCTATTCTGCGATAAGGGGCAAACAATCACAGAATTGAATGCAAAATGTCCGCTCCATGGTCTAGGGTTAAGTACAAAAATACTGCAAATAACCCTATCTCAAGAACAAATACCGCAGCAACAAAAGAACAATAAAAATCACTGCGAACAAAATAAACAGAAAAAAGTTTTTAGGTGAAAAAAAAGACGCACGATGAAAGTAATAAAAACTGAAAACACCAAACTCTAGGCCGTTCGTACGAAGCTCAAGGCAACACAAATACCACCAAGAGAAAGGCTGCGGCCGATGCTGGAAAGAAGCGACAACGCCGGTAGAGCGCTTTATCAATGTGTCGTATCTCGTGCGAGTTCGTGTCCAACGCAGCGCTAAGACCGATGTCCCCCGGGAAAAATATGTTTTAAAAGAGGCATTGGACAAAGGAAACAGCGGCGACGTTGAAATGTGCTACTCGGCTGAGCGAGTTTGATTAAAGGAAGAAGAAGGCTTACGATTGTTATGATATCGACATTGATTTGTGTTGCACATGTGTTACAACATAAAACTTCCGCGTAAAAATAAGTACTGAGGCGAAAGCTTTGTAGTTTTTTATGCTCTATTGGGACGTTAATGTTTAAGTGACTCTAACTAGGACACTTAAAGGGAACTCAAAGGAAAATAACATCAGAGAAAGAAAAGCCTTTGATCTCGTATGGTTCAGCTCAATACCATATTTCTGTTATTTTCGGTCGTTTTGTCTCTTCAAGCTTTGACGGCCTACTGCGGCACGGACGTCTCAGTCTTTTCCATAAGCGAGGGTTACTTGAAATGTTTTGAGATATGACCAACATAAAAAGTGCGGGCATAAATTAAGTGTGAAAGTCTTTCCCTTTCTCAGCAAAACTAGCTTTCAATCGGCCCATGGGTTACCAGAACGCATCGTAGTGTCAGCCGCGGACTTTGACATATTACGACACGCCCCTTTCTTTGGCCTCGGCCATGGACGTTGAAATACGGATTTTCAAGCGACGGTACTTTACAATTTCAAAAGTGGTGTCAATAAGTAAAAATATCTTGAAACGTCTATCACGTGCTTTTGGGCACGCTGCTCTTTCAGGGGCAACAACGTTTTGTTGGTTCGGTGTATCTAAGCTTTGACGCACCTATCTTAAGACGGCGAGCGCACTGGTAGATCATTTACGTTCATGACTGGAGAGAACCTCGCTGCTGTGGAAAGGCTCTTTAGAGACGACCCTCAGTTTAGTAACGGTGCGTTTGAAAGAGCCCTGAGCCCTAACAATATTTCAAGAGCGTTTTCATCGATTCGACACGAACAAATTGGCCTAAGAAAAACCTAAACTCTCTGGGCGCCACTCAGTTTGACGGAACCTCAAAAGCTGACATTAGTAGAATGGTGCCAAAATATGCTGCACATAACTTTAGATTTTAAAACTTTAAGTGTAACTGATATTGTAATGGTAAACTGAACTTGGATGCATTCAATGATTCCAAAACAAAGTCCCAGTCGTTTGTATGGGCCTTTCCTTGAGAGACCCACCTGTGAATATTTTTAGGCCAAGAACTGTCGGAAACAACTGTCCGAAAGAATGTGGAAAGCCAAGAACTGTCGGAATGAAAGAAGGCAACATTCTACTCAGTCAATGGACAATGAGCCCGTGTTCCTCCCGAAAGCCGGACCACAGTCTCTGTGGAACGGCACACCACAATTTTGCCGCCAGCATTCCACGAGGAAGTGATGAGAGCTGACCAAGGTATGAGTGGACGGAGATTCCGCTGCAACAGGACAAAGCATCGGCCCGCTATTATAGCATCAAACATAACTTCCTTGAAGCCACTCCCTTGGAACTTACTACACATTCGCACTACAGTCATATTCTTGTGACAGCTTCAAGCTCTTGATGGCGAGCAACTAAACTACGGGGACGGCTGTTTCCAATACCTGAAGATGCTGCCACAGCATAGGAATAACATTTACATACAGTCGGTGACACCCAGTGGCGCCGGTGCTTTCAATATCAATTTAGAAAGATGGGTAGTTCCGTGCAATGCCCAAAAGTAGTTAAAGTATATATCTATAATAGCTAGAATAAAACATCTTGAATAGGTGACGAGTGCTTAAAAGTTTTTTTTTCTTTTTTGCGGTCATCGTATAGGAAGCTAGAGCCGAAATCACGAGCAGAAAAAAAATATACTCCGTTTGTTCTCATTTGAGTTAAGCTGAATTTTATACTGAGCGACATGAAGGCCGGAGGTAATGCTAACAACCTTCAAGTAAAAATTGTACCCGGCAGACTCTCCGTCGTACATTTCTAAATCAGACTTCCCAGGGATTGGAATTCCTGATTTGAAACCACCGACGAACCGCTGTGTGTTGACAGAAGTCTAAGTCAGTGGTTCTCAACCACCGATGTTTCGCGGACCTCTTGTGGGTCGGCGGAGATGATGAACGACCCCGTTCGTATTTAGGGGAAAGAAAAGGTATAGGTTAAATATAATATTGATGTAACAAAATGAATATAACTAAGGTCTAGTGTGAAGTAGACTTCTTTTATTTACATACACACAAGTAAACTCACCCGAACTTTGAAGAATTTCTTCCCGATCGGAAAAAGGCGACATTTATAGCCCGAGTTGACTGATGAGGCAGGGCTTCGCGGACACCTAGATAGCCTTCGCGCACCCTGAAGGGTCCGCGGACCCTTATTTGAGAACCACTGGTCTAAGTAACTCCTGCAACGAATATGTTCACACGCATCGCGAACTTATCAAATCGAAACTGGATGCGCACGTTTGAAAACTCCTGCAACGAATATGTTCACACGCATCGCGAGCTTATCAAATCGAAACTGGATGCGCACGTTTGAAAGTGACTCTAGTGAGACTCTAAATGGTCGAGATTAACGTTGTGATCGTAAATGGCGCCAACCACAAAGTTTTGTTAATGAACTCGTTTTGGCGGAGGCAAAAAAAGTATTCGTTTACATTGCTCTTGATAACTATTGTTTTGAAGCCATGAATTATAATAAATATTTAGATAGCCAGTGGAAAATAGTTTATACGAAAGAGGTTCATTGCGTTGAAGGCAAAACGTTGACATAGACTAACATGGCTTGCACTATGGTCACGTGGGAAGTGTTTTTTAACGATAGCGGATATTTATATCGGTGGAGTTTTTCTTAAATGAACGCATTTGCACGTGCTCATTTTTTTCTTCTCATTTCATCAAATCTAAAGAATCTAATCTTTTTGTAATGAACTAACACGAACTCATAAGTATATTTGTGTCGGCGAAGCGTGGTAGCGCATCCTCGCACCCTAAAACAGATAGATATTCCAAAACGTGACGTTGTTTTACTCAAATGTTTGAAAATTGCGTGAGGAAAAACGAAAATTCTTCTCTTGTTTTTATTCTTCCTTAGTTTTATATAGTGCAACAACGAGAAAAATTGCAATCAGGAAGTTAATTAATCGTTTTCTTGTGCTATCATTCACGAGTACGCAATCTTGAAGCATATTAATCGTTTGCACCGGTTCAAAAGTTTTTTTTTAACATAGCGTGCAGTACCCCAAACATCGGTCATTTTATTTCTCCAAGGAAACTACGCTTGGCAGAGGAGAAAACGAGTAGCGTGTATTAGTTTCTGCCAAGGGGCCACTTTCATGATGCTCGCAGCGTTTCTAATACGTAGGTAATTAATTACGTTTTCAGGTATTAAAATTAAGCATTTCGTTCCGATTATATCTTTGCCAAACGTAATCGAAATCCACTAAATTATCAAATACAAGAGAGACTTCAAGCGCTTCGGAACCGTGGTAGTGCGCTAAAGATACAACGTGGGCTGCTGACGTGAGGCTGGAGGGGGGCAAAGGGGAGGGGGGGGCTGAAAATCAAATGATATGCGAGAAAGAGTCCCTTGGGCGCGCCATAGTAGGGCGCCTTTTCAGGACCCAAAATAACAAGGAGCGAGCTGCGAATATTTATTAAATTTGTAGGGGACGAGGACGAGGAGAGGCATAGGGCGCGACGCGAGGGACGAGAAGAAAGGGAAAAAAGAAGAGGTTTGAACGGGACAGCACGGGCGGGGCAGTCGAATCCGGCAGAGCTCGAGGGCAGAAGCTGTTTTCATCGCGGAGTCGCGGACCCTGACCTTCGCGGCATACCAGGGCCTGCACCATCGAGGCAGACCGGCAAAGCAGCGACGGTCGCCACAACCGGGGAGGCCAAGCCAGCGGCAGAGCAGAGAACTGTATTTATAAAACTCCTTTTCATGGCAGCGGGTGTCGTCTGGTTTCTCGGTGAGCGAGCGGAGCAAGGTCCGACTGGGCAGCTAGACAACCACATTAAAGGAGTCATGAAGCGCATTTTCCAACTTTTTCCTGCTCAGCTTTCCCTCCTCAACTCATAAATCGCGCATTCTGCCAAGCAGTCCAAGAAGACGGAAAGGGGGAGCTCCCTCTTGCTCGGACTCTCGTTTGTCTAAACGGGCACAGCCATTCTCCTCTTCAGAAGATTACGCCGCCGCTCAAAAACTCAGACACAAGTTGCTTTCTCTCACCCCGTTCACCCCGAAGCTGACAGTGCTGTGGAAGCTACGTGCTCCTTGGGCCAGCCACACCTCTGCCACGTGATCACGCCTTCTCGCGCATACCCACGCGCAGAGAATGAGGTCAGGATGCATGAAAGGGAGGCGGCTGACTGGTCCGGCAAGCGTGGCGTAGCTTCCACCCCAATGTCAGCTTAGGGGTGAAGGGATTAAGTGAGTCCGGCGTCGTGACGCTGCGTATGCCGTGTGACGCGCTGCGGGGGCCCGACGACGCGCTGCGGGGTACCGCGGATGTATCACACGTGAAGAGGCAGCGAGCTTACGAAGGAAAGAGAGGTACAGATAGTCCGTTGTTTGTTTTCAAATTTCGCACCGAAAGTCAGGCTTTTGACTTTCTACTTTTTTTCTTTTGCCCACTGAACCGATGTGCTATTATTAAAATACCAATATAAATTACATATATTGCAGTCCAAAATTCGTTTCATGCGGGTCCTTTAACTGGCGCTTCCAACGTGGGGCCCGATCGGATTGCCGCTGCTCCTGTTCGTCCCGGGAGGCCACACACATTGCGCCCCGTTCCCTTTTTGGACGGAAGTTTCCGCCCAAGCCCGTTGAGTGTGTTAGTTAGACACTAACGATGTCAAGGTCAACTCGGAATAAGGGCGTCCCGGCCGAGAGCGATGTCCAGGCGGTGTCAGACGTCGCTGCAGGTGCGCAAGAAGGCGCGAATGCACAGGCGGACGGCGCAGTGACGCCGGGGGCCGGGACTTTGCCCACGGCTGCGGCGACAGGCGCGGGAGACGTCAGCGAACTTCTACGTTCCATGACGGCGATGTTCGAGACGTTTTCGCGACAAATGGGGACAGCCCCAACAGTCGCGAACGCTCCACCGATGTCCGTGCCCCGTCCGCGGTTAAGCGTTCCCACACCGAGTTACTCGGGATATTCAGATGGCAAATCGGTGCACGATTTTCTTCAGGACTTGGACGCATACATAGTCGCGTTGGGGGCATCGGACGTAACGGCCTTGACACAGATTGTCCCGATCGCTTTGACGGGCGACGCCGCGCGCTGGAGGCGGCTGCAAAGACCGTTCCAGACAATGGCAGATTTTCGGGTGCGATTCACGGAGGAATTTTTACCTCCCGACTATGAGATGCGGATCAGGGACGAATTGGCTAGCCGCACTCAGCACCCGGACGAGAGCCTCGTAGAGTACGTCCGCGCATTACAAGAGCTCTACTCGAGGGCTGAGCCTGCAGCGTCCGACGCAGAAAAGGTGGCTAGGGCAATCCGCCAGTGTCACCCTAGGTTCAAAGCGTATCTGCGTGGACGCGATTTCCTTAACCTAGAAGCGCTTGCCAGAGAGGCGCGAACCGTTCAGGCGGGCTTGCTCGCTGAGCTACAGTATCGCCCCCCTCCACGCGCAGAGGAATCTCTAGAGCCGGGTTGCGCCTGGAACGGACGAGGCGCGGGAGCTTGCGACGACTCACGTACACCGTACGTGGCCGTTACAGGACATAGGAGTGGCGAAACTGCTGTGCCCCGCGCCTTGGATCCCTTCGCTTTTGAACAGAGGCGCAGAGCAACCAACGCGGGCTCTTCCAGGGCACATCCCCGTAGGGGAGGCGGCGCAGCCGACCACCGCGGAGTCGCGGATCATTGCGAGGGTCGCGGGAACTACAATGACCCTCGGCGTGACACTGCATCGCGGGGTGGTAACGGCGGACATACAGCACACAATGACAGAAGTCAGGTCAGGTGCTTTAAATGCAATCAGCTTGGGCATATCAAGCGTCAGTGCACATGGACGGCAGCTCCCCCCATGGGCCTCAGGGAAATGGGAGAGGCCGGCGCCACTAATTGGACTTCCCGACTCACGGTTGCCGGCCACTGCCGAGGCCCCTCATCGGTCTGCTAACGGGGCTGGTGTTGCGGTCAGCGACAGGTTGGTGTTTGCCCCGTCGGCATGTCGAACTCAGGGTTCGACATCTGAGAAGGGGCCATACGTGCGCGTCGACATCGGTGGTAACATTTATTACGCACTAGTTGACACCGGTTCGACCCTTTCCCTAATCGGCGACACAGTCTACGAAGACTGTCGCCGAAGAGCACTTCACGTGCGGGAAGTTTCCACCACGTTGCGTTTAGCAGCAGGATCGGCTAGGGCACAAAGCGCAATACGGCTTCACCTTAGCCTCGACGGCAGACGAAGGAGGCAGCGTTTTCTCTATCTGCCAGACATGCAAATTCCTGTGATCTTAGGACAGGACTTCGTCTGCCGGGAGGGGATTATCATCGACTTGAAGAATAACGGGTACCACTATAACCCGTTGACTCCCCTTATCCCCTTTGCCGTCCCACCGAGTTTCGGTCAGGGCATAGAACGCTCACCCGTCGGATCACGAGAGGAGCAAATATTAGCTGCGCGAGTCGTATCGGGAAACGTTGAAGTGATTGTTGCTTCTTACAACGGGCCGGTAGAACAACGGCGGAGACTAGCAGACGCCCTGCATCGACACGCAGCTATGTTTACCGAGAGGCCTGGACTTACGAACATTTTACAACATAGAATTGACACAGGAGATGCTAGACCATGGGGTTGTAATCCCAGACCGCTGAGTGCGCACAAGCGAGCTCTCCTAGATAAGGCTCTCGATGAAATGATAGACACAGGGGCCGTGCGGCCGTCACAGAGCCCCTGGGCTTTTCCGGTAGTCTTAGCGCCAAAGAAAGATGGTACCGCTCGCCTCTGCGTTGACTACCGCCGACTTAATGAAATGACACGAAGGGATTCATATCCCTTCCCATCTATTGAGTCCATCATGTACTCGTTGGGTAGCGCGAGGGTTTTCACTACCTTGGATTGTAGTAGAGGTTTTTTGCAGATCCAGGTAGCACCACACGATGTCCAGAAAACGGCGTTCACCTGTCACAGGGGTCTGTTTGAGTTTATCCGCCTTCCGTTCGGATTGTCTAACTCACCATCGAGTTTCCAACGGCTTATGGACATCGTGCTGGGGGACGCGAAGTTTAACTTTGCAATGGCATACATGGACGACGTTGTGATATTCTCAAAGTCGTTCGAAGAGCACCTAGCACACCTTGAGATTATCTTAAGTAGAATGAGCAAGGCGGGACTAACGATTAATCCAAAAAAGGTGCAGCTCGCGGCCTCAAGAGTTAACCTTCTAGGTTTTATTGTAGATGAGGGCACCTTGAGGCCGAGTGAGGATAAGTTGAGGGCCATCCTTGATTATCCACCACCGCATGACGTGAAAAGCCTTCAAAGGTTCCTGGGAATGGTCGGTTTCTATCGGCAGTTTATCCCAGGGTGCGCTGAACTCGCCCGACCATTGAACCTGCTGCTCCACAAAGGCTCCAAGTGGGCCTGGGGCCGAGAACAAGAGGTAGCTTTCTCTTCACTCACGAAGGCGATAGCAGATACAGCCAGCCTGTGCCTGCCAGACCTTAACCGTCCGTTCGTTGTACAGACAGATGCGAGCGACTACGGTGTCGGAGCGGTGTTATTGCAGGAACATGACGGGCAGCTACGACCAGTGGCATTTGCCAGTCGAACCCTTACGCCGCCAGAACGCAATTACAGCGTGACGGAAAAAGAGGGGCTAGCCGTCATGTTTGCTCTAAAGAAATTCGACCTGTATTTAGACGGGACCACCTTTGTCATTCAGACAGACCACGCCGCTCTAACTTGGATTCAAAGGTTGAAAGAGCCGGCGGGGAGGTTAGCTCGGTGGGCACTCACTTTGCAGCGATACTCCTATACAGTCGAGTACCGAAAGGGCTCAACCAACAAGGTTGCAGACGCACTTTCTCGGGCGCCCCATGATAGTGGTTGGAAGGAGGGGACGCAACCAGGGGATTGCGAGAGACGAGTTTCCTGCGCGGCCGCTCATGAGCGAGACAGCGGGGAGGGATCGATGCAACCGGAGCTCGTAGCAGTGTTAGGAGGCCGCACGAGGGAACAAAGGATCGTGGCTTGGGGTGAAGTGGTGAGCAAGGAAGAGCTTGTGGAGGCCCAAAAGGCAGATGGCTTTTGTCAGCGGGTGTTGAGGAATATTGCGGAAATGGCAAGCAACACCGGGAACGCTGGCGGTCAAGTTAACGAACACATTGATTCATACCTGCTGGGCCAAGACGGCTTGTTGCTCCGCTACATCCCAACAATCGATGACGAGGAGGGGAACGACTCTCCGTTCAGGGTGGTGATTCCTAGGAGACTACGGAGGCGGTTTATCGGATACTTCCACGATTCGGCTCTGGCTGGTCATGGCAGCGGCAGCAAGACTTTTCAAAAGTTATGTCGCGTCGCGACCTGGCCGGGGATGAGGCAGGACACACTCCGATACGTCCGTAGCTGCCCAGCCTGCCAGAAAGCGAAGCCACGAGGGGGAAGCCCCAGGCCTGATGCAGCCTGTAGTTAGTCACTACCCGTGGGAGATGGTTGCTTGCGACATCGTCGGCCCACTACCAAAAAGTCCCCGTGGGAACCAGTACTTATTGGTAATAACCGATCATTTCTCAAAATGGGTGGAGTTACACCCGCTGAGGAAGCTGGTTTCGGAGCGCATTTGGGAGAAGTTGTTGGAAACTTTCATGCGTTTCGGCACACCCACGTGTCTCATCAGCGATAATGCTAGTTATTTTACTAGCAAAGTGTTCACTGACTCCTGCTTGGCGCTAAACATAAAACACAGGAGGACAACACCATACCATCCTCAGGCTAACATCACCGAAAGAGTGAATCGGAACTTGAAGAGCATGTTGATCGCGCTAACAGAGAGACACAGGGACTGGGATCAGTACGTCAGCGAGATGGGCTTCGCCATCCGGACGACTGTGAACAGATCGACTGGGTTCACGCCAGCGCTTCTAAACTTGGGTAAAGAACTACCGTCTCCGCTAGAGAGAGGTTACAGAACAACCAAGTACCACTAGAGCGCTCACTCTCTAAATACGCGGTAGAATTAAAGAACCGCTTGGCGAGCGCAATCCACGACGCTAGAGAGAATCTCGATGCTGCAAGGATCGAGCAGGCTGCCCAGTACGATAAGAGTCATCGTCACCTGGAATACAAGGTGGGGGACCTGGTCCTTAGGAGAACCCATCCTTTGAGCAATGCAGCGAGCGGATTCGCAGCCTCACTTGCTCCGAAGTGGGAAGGGCCCTACGTGGTAAAGGCACGACAGTCGCGTCTTACCTACCGGCTAGCTCGGCAAAATACGAACGAGGAGTCTGGCCCGGTTCACATCACAGACCTGAAAAAGTACCATCTTCGTGATCGGGATGACGATGAACGAGAACGCGCACAAGGGGACGAGGAACTCCTCGTCCCGGGCGATTCTGGTGCGCAACCCACAACGCGCTCTAAGCGCGGCAGTCAAACGGTGCACGAACCTGTCGGGGAAGAACTCGACAGTGGTTCTGCCCGGCATTACGATTTACGGCCTAGAAATTTATATTTTCAGGGTTACTAATTGTGTTTCTTCTGCCCAGAATGCCACCGCGGAGAGGTCCACATGGAGGCTACCGTCGTGGAGGTCGACCGGGATTGGGCACAAGTCCATCCGGTTCGGGGGACAGCCAGGCTGGGTGGCAAGGGGCTGGCCGGCCCAGCCCACAGAGTAATCGACCCTGGGGTCGACCAGCCGGTGGCTCATCGCAGTGGGACGCGAGGAGCTCCACCTCCCCAAACGGCTCAGCTAGCCGATATGGACCAGACCGGTCCAACTCGCGCGGAGGCCGCCCTTGGAGACGGCCACGCCATCCCCGAGGAGCTGGTTCCCCCGCTGAGTCTTCTACTCCGAACGGGCTGAGCCCATCTACGTCGAGGGGACGACCAGCGTCAGCGCGGAACGGAGTGAACGTAACTGAGAGAGGGAGACCAAGGCGACGCAGGCCCCTCTGCCACACCGTAGCAACCTGGACGACGTGCGACGGGCGAGAAGACCGCCATTTCGTTTCAAGACAACGTTGGAGAGACCAACCGAGACCGACCCCGTCCCAACCCCTCGACCAGGTCCCACAGCCCTTCAGGGGACACACATTGCCGGCTTTTTCCTTTTCTGAAGACCAGCTGAACCCCTGTTGGTTATGCCAGGTCCCGGTTGTGCACCAAGAAACCCACGAGGCCAGCCGTCGGCACACAGACATGCTAAAGACAATGGGCCCCCTCGTCTGCATAGCGGCAGCGGTACAGTTGCTCCGCAGGAACCGGCCCGACCTCCTGAATCCAGCTGCCCTGGGTCCCGCCCAAGCCGAAACACACCCAAACGAAGCCCTAGTCGAGGAAATGACAACCGGGGAGTCAACCCCAGACCCTTCCACCGCCGAACAGCCTCCGTTTTTACCTGTTCCGGCTCCACGCACACTGGCTACAACTGAATTGCTTTCACCTCCTGCCAAAGACACCGTGATGGAAGACATTGACGAGTTTCTTGAGAGTGACGCAAGACCCCCAGCCTCCAGAACCGAGGACCAGACGCTTGAGGAGGCGATACCCCCGGCCTCCGGTAATCAGGACCAGACGCTTGAGAAGGTGACACACCCAGCCTTCGGTACCCGGGACAAGACGCTTGAGGAGGGGAGGATGTAGGGGACGAGGACGAGGAGAGGCATAGGGCGAGACGCGAGGGACGAGAAGAAAGGGAAAAAAGAAGAGGTTTAACGGGACAGCACGGGCGGGGCAGTCGAATCCGGCAGAGCTCGAGGGCAGAAGCTGTTTTCATCGCGGAGTCGCGGACCCTGACCTTCGCGGCATACCAGGGCCTGCACCATCGAGGCAGACCGGCAAAGCAGCGACGGTCGCCACAACCGGGGAGGCCAAGCCAGCGGCAGAGCAGAGAACTGTATTTATAAAACTCCTTTTCATGGCAGCGGGTGTCGTCTGGTTTCTCGGTGAGCGAGCGGAGCGCGGTCCGATCGGGCAGGGGCTAT
>JAZHYW010030834.1:0-27134 GCA_037355805.1 Ixodes ricinus | reverse complement strand
GGTATTATGCATAAAATCTGAGGTCCAATCGAGCTTAGAGACCCGGCAGAGGAGCTTCGGTAGACTGGCACTGGGGGCACATGGGAATACACCAAATGAAGGAGTGGAAGGAGACATGCGCTGGGCATCTTTCAGAGGCTAAAGAGGCGATCAGTAAGTTGAAATATAAACAAAGGCTACACGCAATTGAAAATACATGATGGGCCAGAATCGCATCTAACCATCTATACATGAAAAGTCTGAACACCAAATGGGCAAACCGAACCCGAAAACTGGAATTCAAATACCAACAGTCAAGTGCTGGTGCAGAGCAGACTACCTCTGTGAAAAAGGAAGTGAAAGAAGCCGAGGAAAAGATGTTCGAGGAAAGAATGTAGGAAAAATCAGCTTTAACTATGTGTAGGGGACGGAAACAGGAAATAAGGAAAGAATATTGGTGTGATAATTGGCGGGGGATCTCGTTGTTATTCGAGTCTAGAACGGGAGTATTGAGGACTAGGACATATAAGACAAAATATCAGTAATGGATACGCGCTGTGCCTAATGCCAAGGGAACGACGAGACAATAATAATGTGGTGTTGAGGTGCACAGGTCTTGCTCCCGCCCACCCGGAGGAGGCGACGGATTTCGCCTGAGCGCTGGGGTTTGCAGACGAGAATGGAAGAATGGATGATAATTTGATTTTAATAACAAAGAGAAGATTGGAAGACTGGTGGAAAGATCTAGGGAGAATTGAATGACGTACAACTAACTGACACAGCTGGGGACAGGCGGGACAGAGGAAAATTGCTACTCCCTCCCGCGTGGTTTTTGCACAAAGTCTCCACCGTGTCTTCCAGTGGACCCGGTGCCGGGGTTATTCCGACTAGGTTTGACCAGAGGAAAATCGGCAACTCCCTCACCGGGGGGAAGAGGCGGGGGTGATGTTTTTAGTTAGTTTAGAACCCACACCACCTGGTGATAGTTACGAAACTGCAGAGGGTAAGCAAATTGACGAAATAAAGAAATCATACTTTTGGTTCTTAATTTGTAGGCAGAGTGGCCCAAGCTAACTATTGTTATTAAAAATACAACCGTTAGCTAAAAAAAATCACTGACTTGATAAATAAGCACTTCGCACACATCGGGTAGGATTCGCCCAAAGCGAGTAAACAGGACGCTCCCGGCGGCTCGAGCCTTCTTGAACTACCCTAATCAAATATGTTAAGTCCAGTTACTCCTTGTAAAACGTATAAACTCATAAATAAAAGTTAAAAAGAAAACAGTGTAGCCGCTGGAGTTGACGAATTTAAACCACTTCCGATTAAGTTTTTGTCGGCAATAATTAGCAATATTGTTCGCCATAGAATAAACCGTATGATAGACACTGGTACCTTCCCGAATGAACAAAGAGTCGCAAGGACTACACCGGTATATAAAAAGAGGGGGGGGGGGCGCCTTCAAAACTACAGATCAATTTCAGTACTGGTCATTGTTTTTAAGTATGCGAAGGCGTCATTTATGATCGTCTTATAACTTATTTCAGATGTACCATATAATGAATAAATTCCAGTACGGATTTCAGAAAAACAAGTCAACCGAACAGGTTCTCCTTGAGGCAAAGGATACGATATTACGTAACATTGAATGGAAATTGTATACTAACGTCTTTCTTGACCTCAGAAAAGCATTTGAAACCGCAGCTTGACGTACTAATGAAAAAGCTTCATCAATGTGGAATCTGTGGGGTCGCCTTGAAGTTAATGACAAATTATTTAAAGAATCTGATGCAGCATGTCAATATGAATCGAGTCTCCTCTAACAGTCTTCGAATCAAATACGGTGTACCACTAGGGTCGACATTAGGGCCGCTGCTTTTTCTGCTGTATGTACAGGGATATTCCCACGCGGGAGAAATCCCTCCCTTTGCTCCCCTGCCACGCCGTCCGCTGTTGACGCTGGCAAGTTTTTTAGCATAATATTTCACGAAAATGCGGAAGTGTAACGTTAACGTCGTAACGACACGTTGCAAACTTAGTAATGTGACGAAAACGCGAATTCCTTTTGAGCCACTGGAACTTGTAACGGGTACTCGTTCCCAGATTGAGAGGGAACGAGGAACGAGCTTTCGTTCCTATTTTGGAGGGACGTGTACGACACTAGTTGAGGTGTACCCCGACCTTCGATGTGTTTCTTTTTACTTTTCTTTTTTTTACATATAAAAACTTGCGCACGAAAAAAGAAAAGTATATTTTTTGTTCTTCATTATGTTCAGCACCAAGCTGTTATACAATCGAGCATCGTGAAGCGTTCGCGTATGAGCAGTGCCGATAGCAAAGTCACCATGGTGGCCTGATGTCGGGGACCCGAGTTTCCGCACTTAATCGGCCGATATCCGAACATCTTTTCACCGCCCCTTCAAAACGGAAACGCGCAAGCAGCAAAACGTAAACGCAAATGCGAAAAAAAAAACAAAAACGAAAAAGCTGACACTTACTGGTACGGCGGTGGGGGGCTTGCCGAGGGAGGCTGTCCACCGCTTCTGCAGCACGTCCGCCATGGGAATGGACGCCAGACCGGGGTCATGCTGTCGACCCAGCGGATGCACCAGTATTCTCGGAGGCGCTCATTCGTAGCGGGCGGAAGTACCAGGGTCGGTATAAGTCTGGCGGCCAGGTCCATCTTCAAGACGTATGCGAAGACTGCTCTAAATTTAGAGGCATGAGGCGCAAAGAACGCAGCCATAAGCAAACATAACCAAAGTGCCAGTAAAATGCCAGCACGCGAAGCCGCTCAAGTGAAGTCAAAAGTAACGCGAACAAACAGGAGCGAAGTCAGCGCTGTCTGTAACCGTCTGTAGCAGAAAAACGACACCTAAATTCCGATTTCCCATAAAACACAAAGAAAAGCGAAGCAACGCAGATGCTTCGTCACGGAAGCCGGCGGGTCCGCTCAAGGTGAAAACGGACACGCTTCAAAAATAAAACGCAACGAAAAGCACAGCAACGCGGATGCTTCGTCACAGAAGCCTTCGTGAAGCCGGCAGGGTTCGCCGCGCCTGCGCAGTGGGGTCCATGATGTCACTGCCGGAGCGCCGTTGGCGAAAGGAAGACGTGGCACGCCGAGTGTAGGAATGCCTTCGCATTCCTACACATAAGCGGTCTTAAGTGTCTCTGCCGAATTTTAGCGTGGCTTGTCATGTTCGCTTTTCGTGCTTCGTTTTTCGACCTTCTTATCGGCTAAAGCCTTAATCTCATTGGCTGATGAGCGATGATACCTACAGAAACATGACGAACACCATGATGGTGCGCTTCTGACGCTATCTGGTGAATCCCATCAGCTCCTTACCGTCGGCTGCGTCTGAACTTAAAAGAAGCTGAGGAGGATCTTGAAGAAAAAAAAAGAGTTAGAGGTGAATTTTAAAGTGTTTTTATGCAGTGATACTGAATATCACGTTCGTTTTCCCCGAAGATGTAACAAAAACGCGATAAAACACGAAAAAACCCCGTCCAGTCGTTAGGTCATAAAAGGATCTTTGGGCCGCCAGGCTCGTGTCGCTCGTATGGGTCGGAGATTAGCAAGAGTGCGCATGCACAGCTTTGATGGGCGCTGAAGATGCGCGAGAAAACTCTTTTACTATGACGTAACGCTCCAGGAAAGAGGGGCTTCAGCGGTACTTTGAATTTTATTTTCTGCAACCTCCGTGCACGATATTGAAAAATAACCTCGATATTCGTGATCCTGGAGACCAATGAAGACGATTTGAGTGTTTTTTTACTCAAATACAAATCCGCTTCAGCTTCTCTTTAAGGCGAAAGAAACTATATACCCAACAGCCGTGTGAATACAGCTCGAGCATGTAAATACAGCCATGAGGTTTCTGCCCGATACAAACGGCTCACCGAAACGGCTGTCCCAGTAGTGCTTCGCGCGTGCGGCGGAAAATGAAAGAAACAAGCGCGTGACGTGTCTAATTCGATCGTGACGTCACAGTCGAGCTCGGCTCTCGTTCTCTATGACCCCAAGCAGGCGCGTAGGTTTAGAAAGTCTCCGCTAACTTGTGCGCGCTTTTACGGAGATTCGTTACGTTAGAAACGGGAGGAAACAAAAGGGAATCGTAGTAGACCGTTTTTCTCCTCCGCTACGGTATCCCGGAAGAAAACGCCGCATTTGCGCATGCCCGCCGCCAGCCTTATCTGCATAGTTCAAGGTCTTGTGGGGGATTACGGAGCGCTATCCGGGTGCTTAGCGAGCTGCGGAAACGGTCTACTACAATTCCCAAAAAGCGATATATGTGTATATACAGGGTGTGTCACGAAAGGTGGACAAATTCGATATTGCGAAAACTACGCGTCGCAACAAAAAAAGCTTTGTGTCGTTTTGGTCCTGGGCCAGGAGCTTATTTAGGAAAATTACTAAAGTCCGGGATAATCAAATTGTTAATTATTATTGCGTAATTAACTTTTTTAATATCGTGTTAAAGGGCATGGTTTCAATTAGAAAATTGCTCAGCATCATCAAAAACCCTAAATCAACAAATTGCAGAACGATACAAGGCACGCGAGGCATTTTACGGCTTTCTAAAAAACCACACAAATTCGACGGGTTTTTAAGTTGCACTATTTCTCCCCGGGGCGCGGTGCCGCCGGGGCCGAGATGATCTCCGATAGCTAACCGAAACTTAAAAACCCGTCGAAGTTGTGCGGTTTTCAGAAAGCCGTAATATGCTTCGGGTGCCTTCTATCGTTCTGCAATTAGTTAGTTTAGGATTTTTAGGGGCGAAGCTCCTTAGGGGCGAGCCATGTCCGTCCGTCCGTCTGTCTGGCGTCCAGTGCTCGTGCTCCTGCTCATGAGCTCACGTGCTCACGTGGTCGTGTAGGGCAAAAAAAATTATGAAAAAATTATGAATACAAATATGTTTGCGCAATCGACAGGATTTAAACCTGTGCGGGGAGACCCCAATGGATTTTTAGTCCATCGCCTTAACCACTTGGCCACGACTGCGGGACGAATAGGGGCTCTAAGTTGTGGTAGTAACTCAAGAGCTGAGGATGTCATGGATGAAACGTTGCATGTAGCCGCTCAACGTCTATAAGGAGAGGGCGCTGCGGTCAAATGCGTATATAATCGCGTTTGACTATACCTAGGCGAATTTTCTTTCCTCCGTAATTTGTATTCGTTAAAATCAAACGCCATGTTGACTTCCAACAACGGATTTGTAATTCTATGTGTACGTGAATATATGTACAGTGAAACCCGTTTAGAACGAACCCACCTACAGCGAATTATTGTTGATATCGAACTCACGGAAAACTTTAATAAAAATGCATGTAAAAAGTATGTTTTATAACGAACAACATATTGGCTATATCGAACTTTTCCTCCCGGGAAGGCTTCCAAACATGCGGATAGAATCGTCTTCTGGCCTGTCCCTTCCCCCCAAAAAAAGTAGGAAAGAAAGAAAATTCCAAAAGCTCAAGTTATGAACAAAATTGAGCGAAGGGAAGCGATTCAGAAGGGAGAAAGCTAAAAAATACACTCTGCATGCACGCACACACACACAAAAAAACTTTTCATCCCAAAGCGTTTGTTCAAGAAGAGAAGCGATTCAAAAGGGAGATAAGCTAAAACAACAAACTCTGCACTTACATAAAAAAAAAAATTATAGCGCGTTTTTACAAGGCGGAAGTGAAGAGATGAGAAAGAAAGAGAAGCTCTCGCCATACAACAAACTCATCGTAAAAATTCGTTGTAAATGTCTTTTTTTTTTTTGCTATATCGAACTATACTTGCTATATCGAACTGATCGTAGCGTTTCCTGCTGTTCGTTATAAACGGGTTTGACTGTAACAGAATAAATCCTAATCAATCTATAGAATATTTTAAAATATTTTTTGTAACCTGACTGAAGAGCCAAATTCGCTAGCTATATATTCGCACTCTCGCGGTAAATTACAGTGTCCTAGGAAACAAAAGCTGACCTTTGCGAATCATTTCGAGCGAGTTCGGTTCATTTGAGGTCTCGTTATGCGGCCACTTTAACAGATATAAAGCCATCTCAATGCTTACATGCTGGCTCTCTTCTCGTCGATCTCTTTTTTAAAAACAAAGGAAATTCTCTGATCCACGTCGGGCTCATCACGATGTAACGCTTGACCTTGACTGGATGGGTCACGCCAAAAACGATATCTTGCCATTGTACCTGCGACCAAAGAAGGACACACACACACCTCATTACGTGCATCAATTACCATACGCAAGAATAGAACATGCTTTGTTTCAGCTCAAGTGCAGCCATCGAGTGTGTAGACGCGAAGTAGAGCAATTATCAACTGAACCCACCTGTACGCATACCATTACTGCCCTCCTGAGCCCTCGGTGCGCATTGGAAATAAATACAATATTGGAAACGAATGGCTTCCAAGATTTAGCGCCAAACCAAACAAAAGATGAAAAGATATAAGCGAGTTTTGGCACATATCGTTACCTCAGATTACCGCCTATTCGCGACGTGAGCGATCCAAAGTGTCGCTGTGGTCGGCCCATCGCAATTGGCCGAATGCTGACTATGACGTCAGCAAAGGATGCCTCATGGACGGAAATAAGAGGAACGTGAGGACTTCAATTTTGACGGTGTTGACAGGGTTGGTTCAAGAACGCTATGATTTCAAGCTTCCGCCATGCTAATTACAAACACCATCGAACTTGTTGTTCGCATGGTAATGACGTCACGAAAGGTAACCATGAGAGGGCGCCACCGAAACATCTCGCCGCTAATGGAGCGGCAGTCTACCAGGAGCTCGCACCGTTACTGAGCTGTTCAACTCGCGAGCGTTGCCGTGGCCGCGTTAAAGGGCAACTCCGGTCCATACTTTCGATTTTGGGATTATGACTGTTTTTAGTGCAGTCAGCGTCCCTGAATTGCAAGGTGTAATTTTTTTCTCGTTATTGTGCGTAGTTTTAAAGATATCGACGCCTCAAAGTTTTGTTTGGAGCGCGGCTAAGAAAACCGAAACTAGCCGCTCGAGGTCCCGGCAACACTGGAAATCAGCCGCTATGTGAACGTGACGTCAGGATCGTTCTCATTCAACGAGTACGCAGGCCGAGCGGCACCTACCTCTGTTGCGCTAGCCGTTTAAAGATAGGAGGTAAGCTGATTTTGTTTTAATTCTGTATACGTGGTAGTCATCCAGCATATGTAGCAAGAGTTGGTGCGTATACCCAAAAGCTAGCGACTGAAAAACCCGTGAACTTGTACGGTGCCGTACTCGGCGGCCGCCGGCGTGCGTGCACTATGCCGTACTCGTCGCTTGTATACCCAAAAGCCAGCGACTGGAAAACGAGTGAACTCGTTCGGTGCCGTATACTCGGCGGCTGTCTCCGTGTGTGCGGTCTTCCGTACTCGTCGCTAGGCCTAAATTGTAATCGGGGCTCCGTGGATGCAGCGGTGTTGCTCTACGCCGCGCTGCCAATGACGTAAAGTACTACGGGCCCTCTCGCTTTCGCGCTGCGGGTCAGTTTCAGACACGAAGCTTTGCGGCTCTCCGGCGCGGGCTGCGGCGCCGGAACGCACGTGTGCTTGGCTGTACAGTGGGCACGGAATGAAACCCGAACGCCGGAACGCGTGGCCACCGAGACAGGCTGCTCCACCTGGCGGACCCTTGAGAACTAATGAAAATGCGCCCGGGGTTCGAGGGTGCGGGTCCTACTAAGATGTGCTCGACCCTCGCGCGGCGCGCCTGGGACTTCCGCGTTTCGCCGGTGGCGCGCTGTAAGCGCCGTCACTCAGGGTGTTTTCGTGTCGCCGCACTCAAGGTGTTTTCGTGTCCGTCCGGTCGTGTCGCCGCACTCGGGGTGTTTTCGTGTCCGCCCGGTCGACACCTGCGGCTTGCTGCGCGGCGCGAAGGTCGATGCTAGGAGCAGCAGCAAGCTGCTTGCGCGCGCGCCAGTGGAGAACGCTTATAGAGTCTTCTCCTCCTGGCGTGCGCAGTTTTTATTGTTTGTTATACGTAGCGTAAATATATAATTAGCAGTACTTATAGCAAAACACCGCGACATACGAGACAGAGCCACGAGGCACACGCGGTTTCTGAGAAACAGTGAGACGTCACAGACGCGAAATAAAATTCGTTTATTGGCACAACCGTACTCCTTACGAAAAAAAAATGCTGCAACAGACCGCGACGCGGATGCCCCGGCGCCGCAGCAGCAGCTCCAGCAACAGCCTGGGCCGGCTAAATAAATGACCCTGTCCGAACAGGACGTATCGCAAAGAGCTATAGTCATTTTAAGCGGCCGCCCATTATCCACGATAAACAGGATCGTGCAGGCGTTCCAATAAGAGCAGCGGACCTCCTACTACTTCGTGAAGTCGCCTCCAGCAGCTAGGACGGAAGCCATTCGACGAGGCATACTTTCAAAGAGGCTGGTTACCAGGTCCGAAGCGCGCAGCCGCTCCCAGTCAGCTTCGACCGCAGCCCACAAGTCGTCCGCCGAACGCCGATGGAGAGGCCGGTGGGAAAGGCTCTTCTTCATGGCCCCCAGACATTTTCAATGATGTTCATGTCTGGTCCTTGGGGGGGCCACTCAAGAACCATAACCCCGGTCTTCCAACAGCTCTGTCACAGACCGTGCCATGTGGATTGGGCTGCGGTCTTGCTGGAGGTAGAAGCAGCCGTCGCTGAACGGGCCGTCCATAACGTACGGCAGAAGAACCGTCTCGACGACGTCCATGTAAGTGGCGGCGTCGCAGCGGCCATCAAGGCGCACCAGGGGACCCAGTCCGTCGCTTGGAGAGCGCGCCCCACCACGCTCACGGTGCAGCGGCCGCTACTGGTGACGCGCTGGAAATTAATCCGGGTTCATTGCGTATTTCTTTAGCCGTCAGTGTTGGGTCGTCCACTGCATCAGCCACGATCATTCGGTCTTCATCGTCCGTCGTCACCTTCGGTCTTGAACCACGCGGAAGGTTTTCGATACGCTGTTCGTAACGGAACGCTTGCAAAATCCTGTTGACAGTCGACACTGGGCGGCCGCTTAACCTGGCTATAGCTCTTTGCGATAGGTCCTGCTCAGACAGGGTGATGAATTTATTCCGCTCCGGAATTGATACGCCCGGCATATCGGTGGTTACCTAAAAGAACTTCAGCGAGCAATTCCTCGCTTTTTATAAGAATCGACTGATAACCTCGCACGAAAACATGCGCATCGCTTATCAAAACCGAGGCATCCGCGTCGCGGTTTGTTGCAGCATTTTTATTTATTTTTTTCAAAGAGTATGGTTGTGCCGATAAACGAATTTTATTTCACGTCTATGACGTTTCACTATTTCTCAGAAACCGCGTGTGCCACGTTTTTCACCGGAGCCTCCGCGTAATTCCGGTGACACGTCATTGAGCACTACGGGTCTTCTGTGCACGAAATGTTTCAACTTTCATTTCGCCCTTGCAGTACACAAAGCAATAATTAATGATAGCACTGAACAGATATGGCTGGGCATCTGATACATAAAAGCGATAATTAATGGGAGCGCTGGACAGGTCGGACCAGAATCTGCACAGAGTGGCGTATTCGTCAAGGCCTCAAGTTGCTACAATTAACGAAAATGTTTGCTGAGTGCGCGAGTTGCTAGACCTGCATTATGGCATTCTCAGCGACGCATACGAGCCTGAAGAACAAGGGAGGTTAATGGACGAGCGTTGGGAGTGGACGTATGGATGTGTTCCTGTATTATATATTAAATATTTGTAGTAGCAACCTTCAGTTGGGAGTCAGGACTCGTCATGTGTCCCAACTTGTTCTTTGTTTCGTATGTCGCGCTGTTTTGCTATAAGTACTGCTAATTATAAAATTACGATACGTATAACAAACAATAAAACTGCGCACGCCAGGAGGACAAGACACCATGGGCGTGCTCCGCTGGCGCGCGCAAGCGGCTTGCTGCTGCTCTAGCATCGACCCTCTCGCGCCGCGCGCAAGCCGCAGGTGTCGACCGGGCGACAGTGCGGCGACACGAAAACACCCTGAGTGACGGCGCTTACACCGCGCCACCGGCGAAACGCGGAAGTCCCAGACGCGCCGCGCGAGGGTCGAGCACATCTTAGTAGGACCCGCACCCTCGCACCCCGGTCGCATTTTCATTAGTTCTCAGGGGCCCACCAGGTGGAGCAGCCTGTCTCGATGGCCACGCGTTCCGGCGTTCGGGTTTCCATTCCGTGCCCACCAGTACACGTCTGTCTTTTCGTTCTTTTTTCCTCGGGCGCGTAAAAGCCGAAGTTCAAAGTCCACTCGTCGAACAGCGTTCACCCACACCTTCTTCAATTTCCGGTCCGTTGGAAACTTGTGAAAAAGCACCTCCCGGGTTGTGCAGCGGGTTGTTTGAGCAGCCCACAGCGCTACAAGTTGCACTCGTTATCTTTCGAGGTACAGCTCGGCAGTCTTGGGCGCACCGAGTTGCTCGCTAAAACGAGTCTTGGAGTCCTCTACAAGCAAATAAACAAAAGGCTATACCGAAGCTACACGGATACAGATAAAAGCAACGGCTAAACACGCCAATCACAAGCCGAAGTAGCGGTGGTAGCGGCTCAAAGAAGCGCACTCCGCGCAACGCCCGGACCGGAGGAAAAAAGAGAACGATACTGACGTCACGGCCCAATGTTGCTTTAGCGCTCGGTAACCCGCTGGCCGCCCGCTAAGGAGCAGCGGCTCGCGGCGGGTCGCATTTTTATTATCGGCATTAGTTGAGAATGCGGCGTCCCACGGACGTAATATTTTGGCTGGGGTCGTATTTTGTGTCACTACAGCGATACCAATAATTTATTTCATTTTGAGTTTTGGCCGGAGTTGCCCGGATAACGCTGTACTAAAACTTTCTTATACCGACCACACTGCGTCGTTTTGTTCTTCGCTTCCGTCACTATATCGATCAATGCGTAAAGAATCATAGATCGATGCATTCACATTGGTGGGTTTGACATATCTTACAAGGTCTCCTGTGGCTGTAGGCCCACCCTCTAGCTCTTCTTCGGTCCATATTTGCGGCGCCATGTTAAAGTCCGCCTCCCGGCACATCGCCATAAACTGAAAAGAAGAGAGAGAGATGGAGGAGAAAAACGCAATTTGCGCATTCTACGAGGCTGGTGCTCCTCCAACATTGACGATTGTGAGCAAAAAAAATTATAAAAAAACACCTTTCGATTTCAGTTTTTATATTAGTTTACCCTGGTTTTCGCGTCCCAAGTTTCGTAAAAGAAAATTTAAAAGAAATTGAAGGGAAAATAATTTGCCGGTATAATTACTATAATGTGCTCCTTTAGAGGGGCCGTGCAACAATATTCGGTTGGAATGTTTTTTTTTTTCATTTTACAGGAGTTTTTTGGCGGGACCCCAGTACACTCGTACGCAATGCCACTGACAAAGAAACTCTTTTGTTGCGGTGTCATTCCAAGGACAAAACCAATGAGGTTATATTAAGACTCCTGGAGCGGAGATGGGGCCCCGTAGCTGACGCCGAAAACGCCGACCGTCGCCATCTTACTCGGGAAGAAAATGGATCGACGCGGTCGGCGGCTTGTGATTTTTGCTTTGAGTTGTTGTAATGTGCGGCGTTTCATCAAATTCAAGTCTTTTGTGAAACAACTCTAGGCGTTCCCGAAGCCGATGGTGGGCTCTTGCGTCGCTTTCGGCTGCGTAAATCGAGTGAAAACGGCAGGAATTACTTTTCATGTATAAGCATACAGCAAGCACGTTGCAACGAATCTCGCTCGCTCGCTATAGCTTAGTACTGCATGTGAGCAGGTTTATAGGAGAAAGCTCGATGATTATGTGCATTTGAACGGCAAAATAGAGTCTTAAATGTGTTAGCAAGTCGCAGGTTTCCCCGAAGGCAACACTCGGCGCGCTGTTGGGCGCGGGGGGGGGGGGGTTGATTCTGTGTTTGGTGCATTTCGAAGATGAATGCTTTGAAATAAGCGGTCAAACGAGAAGACTTCGACCGGGTAGCATTCCGACTGTGATTCCTGCATTTCCAGCATACCTGCGGAAAAGACTTATTTTGTATTTAAGTTAGTTGCATCTAAAACTCGAGACGGTGCGCTTACCCGTGCATCTGCAAAACAAGTACTACAAACGACTTTATTTTCGCGAGCTTCATATTTTTTCTAATTTCTCAAAGTGCCGGTTTCGAGTACAGTTCACGTGCACTCATTTTCGCGGAACCATGGAATGGATTATTCGCGGAACCAATTTGCAGAACTCATCATCGTGAGCGTTATGATTTTTTGTTGTAAGTACTGCAAATAAATACACAGGATCAAAAAAAATGAAAGACGTGAGCTCATGTTTACAACCATATTAAAAAAGGAAACATCCTTTGGTTCTTCCAATCGTCCTAGAAGCTTCTGTTATATTTCAGAGGTAACTCCAAAGTTATAATAATATATCAGAGAAAAAGATACCCAACGTCTCTTTAATTACGGCATTCGAATCCTTTCATTTTTTTTATCATTATTTTTTTTGTAATACGCAGCATTAAGAGGGCGTGGTGCCTCTATTTATTCGTCCGTTTCAGGCGCCAGATGGCGCGCGGCTCGCGACATGGTTGAACGCGCGAATTCTAGATGGCGCCAGTATCGAAGTGAGAAAAGGCCCGCGGTAGCCGCTGCGTGAAATAGATCCCCGAAATGTGTCGTGTGACGCTGTTCTCCGGCGGATGGAAGTTTCTCCCTCCTCGCGCGCGCTTGGTATGTCTCTTGTCAGTCAGCTCAGTGTGGCCGAGTCCGGCCTCTGCGCTGTGTGATGCAGTGCGTGGCGCTCGTTTCTGTTCGGAGGTGGGAATAAAAATGTCGGTCCCCTTTTTTACGACGCTCGTTTTTATAGCTTGGGTTTTTATTTCAAGTGACGTACAGTACCGCCTTTTCGAAATCGTATACTTTGCGGTGAGCGATTGAGAGTCATGTTAGCATTTTATTTTGGTCAGCACTACACGTTGAATGAAGACCTTGGGCGGCGACGTAAACATGTGTTGCTCCCCAAATTGTGTCCAAGGTGCGCAGTGACAAATGGAAATGATATTGAAGGCGTGCGACCGTCGGTTGGTAATTGCGTGCGTTAGATTCACCTATTCAGTCTAACCATTTTTGCCAATGTCTTATCTGTTTCGACAAATGACATGGTCGAGTCTATTGATAACCTTAGGTAGACTGCACCTACGGAGTGTGCGGGCTTCAGATAAATTTGCTTCGTTTGTGTGAATTAATAACTGTTTTCTCTTTTCCGTACTCGGTGCTATGCAAAAATCGCTGAGATGTTATGGTAGCGTTGTGTGGCGGCGTTTTGCACGCTGACTCGCTATTGCATTCTCTGTGCACAGTACGTGTTCAGATGGAATGTGTCAAATCGTATTTCCGATCGATATGATAGATTTACTTTGCTACAGTGTTAATTATATTTTCCTGATTTAAACTGGTCCGTCCCTGGTCTGAGCCTAAGTTCAAATTCGAGAGTGCAGACGGACTTGGCGTCGTAACAGCCGTAATGCGCAGAAAGAAATTAGTACAATGAAAGAAAAACAAAAGGATACGAGGCGGCTCGGTGTTATAGAAGTAATGAGTGTACAAAAGATGCCATCGTACGTTTTCTTTTTTCTTGTTGAACGTTCTGCATCGTTGTGAAACGCTCAAGGTACCAGCTAAGACAACGAGCTGGCGTGAAATTTCATCGAGCGGAAAACGAGCGTCACTTTCGCCATGTGCTTTCATTTCGATATGGCGCAAAATGTGCGCGAAATGGTAGCAGGTAAGAGAGCAAAATTTAGATGTTGGGTCTGGAAAACCGCCAGACTCAGCCGTGTTGGGGCCATCTCTCGCGAGTCAATACGTCAAAGGTATTGCCCGTCGAACTGTACGTGTGAGTTATCCATTTGAGCGAAACCTTGATTTCGCAAAACTATTGTGCGTTAGAAATATGCATCGTGTTAATCAGCTATAACTATACCCTATCTCACTAGCTGCGCGCAGTACTTGGAAGCCACGAGCGAGAAATAAATGAAAGTTGCTTTTGTAGGACAATCGAGACGTGGAGACCCATAAAAGAGAGTCCCGAAAAGAAGAGAGCTCCCCCTTCCCCTTCTCTTCAAGTGTTGGGTTACGCTCTCAATCCTGCACCTTTGGTAACACTGCGTGCACCCGAAATCGCCTTCTTCACGGAAAAACACGGTGGCCTTCAGAATCGAGGGGTGCTACGCGAAAGCGAGCGACATGTCACGGGAACGAAGGCGAGGTTCCACGGGCTTTGAAAATGCTCCTGACCGCAAAAACAACAAACCTTTTTTTCTTCTTTTTTGTCGAAGAACAATTTTTTATTCTTTTTTTTTCGTCCACCTTGATACCGCATCAAGGCAAGCACTAACATAAACAAAAAATAAAAATAGTACGCATACAACGACAATGCACCCACTGGGACCCGAGTCAAGGCAAGAACAACCAACTACTAAAAGGAAAAAAAAGAAATTAGTACGCATACATAGACAGAGCGCATCCATCGAAAAGCCACAAAGGAGGAAGACAATCGGGGCCTAAACACCCCCCCCCCCTTTTTTTTCTCCCGCCCTAAAAAAAAGGAAAAAAAAAGCTTTTTGGACGACCGCGGTCGCCCAAGCGATGACCTTGGAAGGGTATGCGATTGTAGCACGTTTGTCCCGCGGCAGTTCCCCTGTCCGTGTCTCCCAAGTACCAAGCCTTCGAGACGGAGAGGGGCCCGCAGACTGGGGGTGCCCCCAACAAAGGCACACTACTTGGGCGTAAAGCGCGTTCTCTTCTTTTTTTTTTTTGTTTGTTTTGTTTTTTTAGTTTGGGGAAAAGGGCTAAAAGCTATTTTCGTTTCTTTCTCACTTTATTTTCTTCTTGTGGGTGCGTGTCGGTTCATAGAACAACTTCTTCCAGCATAAAAATTAAAAAAAAAACGCACGAGAAGAATGAGTATAAGAAAATTAGTCGACAACTTGGACTCCGTTCTCTCATTCTTGCGGAGAAATCCCTTTTGTAGGAATACACTATTGCTTCGCCGAAAGTCACAAGTTGCAAATGTTTTACAACGCGCGCTCTAACACATCGCTTGCCTAAACAGCCGCAGTCGTCATATGAGTTCCCCATTAGAGGGGGCAGACTCTCGTGTTAGTCGTTGATGACAACGTCCATTGGAGACGCCCTCGTTAGGAAAAATCTTTTTACTTGTGAAGTTCACAATCTGCGCCCGTCCGGCCAAATTGGGCAAGTTGGGGTACGCTCACTGCAGACGCACAACAAAAGGGGGCCCTCTCGCAGGTGCCCCTATCTACAGATCTCACCTCTCCCTGAACTGGTCACTTCGGCGAGGGCAGGTGATCAGAGAATGTTTAGACTTGGGATAAACTGTTCCAAGGTCCCACACAAGGACGGCCCTAGAAATACTTGCATGGCAGACAGGCCAAACGCCCCCCCCCTTTTTCATGTTTTTTTTAACCTAAATTCGTTTCTTTTTTATTTTTGAGTATACGTGTCGTTGGAATGGTTTTCTATCCTAGCAATCGTCACACAGCAAAACCCAACTAAGTCAAAAACCGGGTCCACTCTCGTGGGCACGTAAGCAATAACACGTGTCTTAATCCGATGTTCTTTCAAGCGTTTCGGCTGCGTGTAGTGCGTATAAACGTAAGGAAATGAGACGTCATTTCCCCATAACTTGGCAAACGAAGAAAACTAAAGCTTCCGTGAGCCAATGAGAGTGTTGGAGCGAGGCACGTGACAACGTACGGTGGTGGGTACTGTTCCTAAAAATAGCTGTCACGTGCTTTGCTCCGCGACTGATTTCCTCACAGCAGCTCTGACCTTTGAAGTTTGCCAATTACGGTGAAACGGAGTACAGACAAAACAAACAGGAAACGAGCTGCCAGCATACGCTAGTCATACTTCCAACAAAAAGGTTTAGTTTCTCCCCAAGTTGGACGACATTTATCGTGAATCTTTAGAGCTGCAAAGCTCTAAGTAACGAGTACTCAAGATTTTTTCTCTCGCGAGTTTGTGATTTTTACAATGCCCTGCAAGCAAAAAAGATTAAAAAAACAACCGGCGTTTTCTCGAAATGGTGAAGTCATTCCAAGGGGGTTTAAAAGAACTCGTAAAGAAAACGCCGCAGCTGCGCATGCGCGCCGCCAGCCTTGTCTGCATAGTTCATGGTCTTGTGACGGATTACGGAGCTCTATGCGGGTGCTTAGCGGGCGGCGGAAACGGTCTACTGAAACTCCCCAATGTGCGAAAGGAAACGGTGCGATCGATGCTGCATAGCATTTTTTTTTTGTAGACATTAAAAAAAAAGTATTTGTCTTCACTTCGCACTGCACCTTTTAGCACGGAAGTTCCTCTTTGGTTATGATGTCTTTACTTTCTTCAAAAAATAAAAATATAGTTATTTAAATTACCGAATTACAAAAACGTCGATATTGCATAATTGCTTTCAGTACTTGCATCGATTTTTGCTCGCATAGTGAGTAAGATCAGTTCAAAACATACCCGAAACGAAAAGGTGGTATGGGTATTTTCTGAGGTGTTACGTTCTTAGGGGATCCGGACGTTTCGGTGTAGGACGTTTCGGTGTAGGGCGTTTCGGTGCGGTCTTTTTGGTGCACGGACATTTCAGTGCACGATCAATCAAAATCTCGAAATTGTTTTTTTTTTAAGGAAATAAGCATTATTTTAGGGAGAAGTGATTTTTTTCGCATTTTATAAACTTGTAGGCTTGGTCATCTTTTTACGGTCACTTACTCATATATGATATAAGTGACTTTGTTAGGCGCAGCACCATCCTGCGGGAGGACTGGATACGTTGGACGTTATGTTTATTTCACTGGTGTCTCTTTTCCAACGTAACTAGACGCATCACATAGTATTTACGCGTTGGGTCGATACAGGCGTTCTCGGCGCCTTCTGTAAAGGTGTGGGTTATATTATTTGTAATGTGTGTAGGAAAGGCTCCAACAGCAAGAAAGTCCCACACCGAAAAGTCCGTGCACCGAAACATCCTACACCGAAAAGTCCTAGACCCCTTTCTTAGCGGTTTAACTTTTAGGTAGTGCTATTTTCATGCTTGTGTACTCGTTGTTTTGAGCTGCAGGGCATTTTAAAGTGGAAATCAAGAAGAAAATAAAACAGCTAATGATCCCCTTAGCTTTTCTAGACCAGATTAGCAGCACCTCTGGCAACAAATGTGCCTTTGGCGGTTCCATCCACTGTCGGGCGTGAGAGACGGAGCTTGCGTACTCTTTCGGGAGCTAAAACAAAATATCTTGCGACACAAACCAAGTGTTCTAACAAAAAAAAAAAAAAAAGAAGAAAAAAAGCTTTATTTGAACGATTTATGTATGAGTTGTTGAGTCAGGGCCAGGATTCCAGATCAAAATATTCAACGAACAAACAAAACGTAATTTCCAACGAGTTAGAACGTCCAATAATGGACATTTTGACTCGAAGGACATTTCGAATCGCTATGGCTAGAGTGTCCTCCAGGTCACGTGGCACCCACAATAAAAATATGCTCTGATATTCCGATAGCGGCATTTTATAAAAGCACTAAACATGCGACAAAAAACAAATCCATCATACAAAGCGAGCGAAGAGTTAGCTAAAACGGGATAGCAAGGTTAATGGCGTTCAAACGTACGAAAACAAACAAACATGAAATAAGAAAAATTATCTTTATTTGTTGTTTTTGTTTGCAAATATTTACAAATATATGTCTTTTTAAACACGGGAATATTGCTAACATCTGAGAAAACCTCAGCTTCTGATAGCCAGGTCAGTGAACCTAGCGACATTGGAATTTTTCCAATAAGTATAACCACTGATCTCTATGGCAATTGCTGGATCGCGCTTCCCGCACCGAAAATGAGGCCACCGTCGGCCATCTTACGAGATATGCTCTAGCGCTGTCAAGCCTGGACAGTTTAACCATGGTTACCGTGTGTAGGTCACGTGAAAACAGAGGCAAAGGTCACGTGACCGCCGCCTTGACAACGCTTCAGCGGATCTCGTAAGATGGCCGACCGGTGGCCTCAATCGCGCAATGGGCTCAAAGTGGGGAAGCGCGATCCAGCAATTGTCATAGAGATCAGTGGTATAACTAGGGTTCCGCGTTTTCGGTTTCTATTTTTTCAAAATTCGGCGTACTTTTTTCGGTGTTTATTTTAAAATTCACTTTTCGGCTTTTTTCGGTGTATATTTCTGCCCACAAAAGTTTACCGTCTTTTTTCGGTGAATATGAAATAAACACCAACGGACTCCGAATCAGATGATCCTTGTAGCTCTGATATTTGTGATCGCTCTCAGAATAACGGCACAGATACATTGAAAAAGAAATTGACACTTTTGACAAATGTGTGCCACTGTAAAAGAAACAATAAAAAAACATTGAGGTACAGACAAGTCAGATATGACGCCTATGCCTAAAACACATCGAACTTCACCTTCTGTATATCAGGATTACGTGATCTTATTATAGTAAACTCACATGTACTTTCCCAGGTTCTCCTCGTTGATCCGCACTCTTTCTTTCCTGTTAATATGACACTGAGCTTCAAGAATAACACTGGACACTGGCAGGCTGAGGAGTGTGAAGCGCTGCCTGAGCTAAAATCGGCCAATCAACCAAATCTGACCGCCAAAAGAGACACGTTGAGACGTTTTGAAGCACAACATATTTCGTGTACTCACTAAACTCTGGCTGCAGAGCTTGCATCAAGTCAGTCTTCCTTACAACGAGTTTGAAAACACGCTCGTACATGGCGAAGTCATGGGGCATTTCGGACTTCACGTTCCGATCGATGATGCGCACATTAAACCATAACGTCGTGATGGCATCCGTGTATCCCATACATTCGGACATGTCTCGATAGACACTGCCGTTCCCCTTTTTCGCCACGGCTCTGCGGTACGACTGGAAGGTCAAAGTGGCCTTTTTCGGTTAACACCGAATTTTAGCAAAAGGATTCGACGTACTTTTTGTCGGTTTTTATCGGTTTAAACCGAAAACGCCGAACCTACAAACTGACCTTTTTCGGTTAAAACCGAATTTCCGAAAATGAATTCGGCGTACCTTTATCGGTTTTTATCGGTTTAAACCGAAAACTCCGAACCCTAGGTATAACCAATGACACCCACGCGGACCGTCATAACAACAAATCAAGGAAACAAAACATTGCCAAGCCATGTAAAAAAAAAAAAATATTGACTCACAGTTGTAATGTTTGTTTATATTTTTCGTTCGCTTTGCACGATATTTTTTTTTCTTTGGTGGTTGAGCTTTTAGCTGCTTCGTGGAAAGCAGTGATTGCGATATTATCTTTTTTAATGCGAATAGCATTCTTTGGATACTTCACGCACTTTTCGTCTATGTATCTATCTGGCTATCTAACCTCTTACGCCGCGGGTCGATAAATAAATAAAAAAGACCGGCGCCGGCTGGGATTCGAACCGTTGACCCTTTGATCAGCAGGCAGACGCGCTAACCACAGAGCTATGAAGGCAGTCATTCAACGCACTCTAAACGGTTGTTTATATCTTTACCATAGGACGCGCTTTTACAGCGCTGTCACAGCTACCGGTGCGGCGCGTTCCATGCACGAGGGCTCATTCCGCTCTCGTGAGGCTGAGCACGGCCGCTTGCTCACCCTCTCCCGCGCTCGGGAGAGGGTGATGTAGCGGCCGTGCTCAGCCTCACGAGAGCGGAATGAGCCCTCGTGCATGGAACGCGCGCGCACCGGTAGCTGTGACAGCGCTGTAAAGCGCGTCCTATGGTAAAGATATAAACAACCGTTTAGAGTACCGTTGGTTGAGACTAGCTGAGACGCCAGAAAGTCTGGTCGGTACCATTTTGAGTGTTTGTGCGTATGGCGCGTGCTTTGCTCGCCTTCCTAAGTGACACAAACGCACGTGCTGGGCTGCGGAGATCGTGCGCAGGGCTGTGAAAGTGTCAACAAATTTAGAATCGCCTCAAGAGTGGGCTGGCGTATCTAGAGTGTGCCGGCCACCTGACGAACGCGCATAACTCCGCACCGTTTGATGCTATTCGCATTAACGTAGATAATCATTCCCAAAGGATGGGTTCTGCTGATTTTTTCTGGTAGGTGTCACGTGACCTATACTTCGATCACGGTATTCTACGAAAGCACTGGATGTCCTCGTCCCCTCCTCGTCAAAAACGTCGCCTTCTCCCTGGCCTAGCTATCGTTAGCGTCCCTCATGTTGCCGAAAGGCTAAAAATAGCCAGCCCCGGGATAGGACAACAAACAAACAAACAGCGTGCGGATTACAGCCCCTCAAATATGGTGATCGAGCATGCGCAGAAGCTTACTGAAAAAATGAGGATTCCAAGCGCTACAACAAATATAACAGATTAAAAAAAAACAAGAAAAAAAAACAGATTTGAAGATTGCGGGAGCGGAGTCCTGAATCATTTTTCTCGGATGTGTCGACGCATTCTGCTTTCTTCTTCTTTTTTTCTTCTTGGGTACTAGTTTTTTCTATTCGGCTCACTCGATGAGTGCGGCGAAGGGGTCTAGGAGAACTCGCCACAAGCCCGGTCGTCACAGGCCAACTGGTCATAGGTGAACTCGTCAAGGACGCCAACTCGTCACACCGGAATAATCGTTCTTGTACGATCGCTTTGACCAGGCGCCGTCAGCAATGACCGTCACAAGTGGGCAGCCTTCGGCATCGATCTCACCAGATTCTCTTGCAAGCCTGGCTTCTTCTTCTCCGGCTTTTTTCATGGATTCCAGAGCTGCGGTTTCAATACCTCGAGCCACCGTCGTCTCATGCTTTGCAAAAGTTTTGCTGGACGTGGATGGCACATTCATCGATGCTAAAAGCTCAACAAGGTTCGATTGCCCACTACCAATGGAAACTATTCCTGACACCGCAGCAGTGTTCACGTCCGTGCTAGAACTCACCTCGGTCGTTTGAGGAGGTAACTCCAACTCGATAACATCTTTCTTGTTGCACATCTTGCAAACGGACGTGAAGGAACTGCGCAAGCCGTGCCTCCGTTCTGAGACGAACACCATGTCCGCAAACGAACAACTGAAAGGAGCATGATCGCAAATCCTTTGAACAGACTGAAATAAGTGCATAATGTCGACCAAGCGACGACCATCGAGCACGGATGCGGCTGGTTGCAAGTTTTCGGACGGTTCGACCGTGGATTCGACCACATCAGAGTCTAAAACGATACCTGTTCCTGCAGCCTCAGATCGCTCCGAAGAACCGACCACCGCCGCCACGGGACATACCGGGTCCCCTTCGCCGAGGAGCGTTGACAGCGAGCCTCGCACGGTCACGGCTTGAGGACCACCTTCGGTAATCTCGCAAACAAAACCATCCGGGTTGGAACACGATGGCTCGATTTCACCAGAAACCTCAACGTGCGAAGCTTCCACAGACGGTCGCTTACGAGTATTCTCAATGTGGGACTTCAGAAGCTTTCGCTTGCCATAGGGAGCTTGCTTTCGACCCATGACGCCAGAGGCGAACGCAACACTTCCGGGCGACACAAATTCGAACGCACCAAACGCGAAGCGCAGCTGCGTTGAACTGCCCGTCAGCCGTCACCGGCTCTCGCTCTCGCCCGCGCGAAAGAAGATCGCGTATGAATACAAGACAAATGCGCGCACCAAGCCACACGGAGAAACTACTTGATCTCTCGTCCTTGCGGACAGAGACCGCCATCTAAGGGGAGGAGAACAAAATGCAAAACACATAAAAATAGTTGAAACTTGAGACCGAAAACTTGCTTTCGGAAATATCGCTGTAGTTCCGAAACGAATTAACCTACACTAATTATTTTTATACCAATCGATTCCGTAATAAATTTTAGAAGCACTAGCGCAAACAAAATGGTTTTCTAAAAATTGGTAGATTATGTAAAACGTTGTTAAACCCAAAAGTGTCAAAACTGCCGTTTTAAGTCGATTTCACGATTTAAAAAAAATATTTGTACTAAATACTGAGAAATATAATCTGCGCCATTGAATCAATGGAGTATTAATCTCTTTATCGTAAAAGTTTCAAGCAAATACAAAAAGCAGTTCTCATGTAGGAATATTTTGAAAACGTCAAAAATCTACATGTATTCTCTATGGCGCTTACTGCCAACGCCGCCTCTTTTTTGCCCTGAGTAAGATGGCCGCCGAACGGTAAATCTGGCTTCACCCGGTCGCATTGAAGAGTGTGGAAGACCGCTAGTCCAGAAGTGTTATATAACCTCCTTGACAAAAGCGAGCGTTTTCTTACAATCTCTGCAGTGTTGACAGGACTACTGATTTCTCACTAGAGCTACCGATTTTGCACGCTGTCTGCCGATTCCCTGATAAAAAAGAAAATATACTGACTTTTTTTATAGGCAGAAAAACAATGTTTAAGGGCATAACGATACGCAGTTTGAAGCACTGGCTTTATATATTAGCCAGCAAACACATGTAAATTATTAAAACGTATCCCTTGATTCATTCAGCTATCCACCCAAAGCCGTACACAGCCAACGCAGTCGCGTACGCACATACATCCAGAAACGATACGGTTTTGCCTGGTTTCGTCCACGTACGATAATGAGCGGCAACTCTTCAGATAGCGGCAACTGCACCCTCCGGCCTTCTCCAAAAAGAAAAAGTATATACGAAAGTATAATACAGCGTGAGAAACTACTAAAGCTAATCATTTCTTTTTTTGCAAGGGATGTGATGCGCACTTGGCCGCTGGAAAATACGAATTAGAAAAAAAAACATACAGCAAGCAAAAAAAAACATTACTAATTTTTATGTGTCTTCATTAGTGTATAATTTATTATGTTATATTATCTATTAAGAGCGGTCGGGAAGGCAAAAAGGTTACTTTTTTTTTAGTATCTACTGACTGTTTGGGTGACCTACTGATATGTAGGGCTGTAGGGGGTCTATCTACTGACTTCGATTTTTTTTCCATCTGGCAACACTGAATCTCTCCTTCGCACAACTTTATGGCGTAGGTGGGGTTCGCAGCATCTCCCAGTGGCGCTATTTGAATGCGGCTCATAGATTGAACCCGAGCATCGCGTGAGTACTCGATTTATGCTCGTGATAACCGATAGCTCGACAAGCATTCGGGTAGGGCCCGTGTCCAATCGCTGCAATGACGACAATAGCCGAACCACAACAATGTCTGGAACTCAGCGGGTGTCCTGTGCCTTGTCAACCCTAACACGTGGCTATGATTAACATTGGCGGCATATGATCGGCTCCAGATCACGTGGCCGCTTGTTATGGCTGTGACTTGAGGGAATGAACGCTGCTCGTTTGTCTTCAATTTTTTCCCCCGCGACTTCTATTGCGTGTGGCGAAAGACGAACGCGTGTTTCTTAGGTCATTAACATCAGGAGTTCGTTATAGGAGGTATTTACGCAAAGCACAAAATTGCTGCATCACTTCTTTAAAACAATACTGCAATAAAAGGTGCGTGTTTCGTTCTTTGTCTAAACATGCTCCGTGCAGTAAATTACATTGGAACATCTTGCAAAAAAAAATATTATTGAGAACAAGAAGGAAAAAAAAAACACAGTTAAAAAGTGCATGAAATATTTAAGAGATTTCAAGTGGTGCACGCCCCTGAAATATGGTTGGAATTCCCTTGCGTCGTTTTTATCGTCCCAGCAGCGCCGGAGTACGGATGCACGGAATGCGTATTTGTATACGGCTAATCAATCGTGTGCACACGCGAGCGCGGCTGGCTTCAATAAAGTCGTTGTGTGCCGATATTCGGATTGGCAAGGTGCTAATACTTTGCATCAAAATATTTAAAAAAGTGAGATCATTCACGTGAAATAGTTTTGTAAAAAAAGTTTATGATACGTATGTCTGTATGCATGTATGTATATATGTGAGTGTATGTATGTATGTATGTATGTATGTATGTATGTATGTATGTAAAGTATGTTTGTTAAAAATAGACTTGATCGTGCACGTTTAGAAAGAACTGAAACACGTCCGATCCCAAATACTTGTTTTAAAGCGGCAGCTTCATGTGGGAACCCTGCACGGACCTTGCTCGCTCGTGGTGGTGGTTGGTCGCACCTTAGCAAGGCCATGAAGAAAGTGTCAGCAACAGAGCGCATGCGCAGCTGTTGGTTTGACATCATAGCGTGACCAATGACGTTGCGCCGCGCGGAGTGTGTGTGTTTGTGGGTGGAGGCACTCGTACACGATTGCCTCTCACTTTTCCCCTATTCTCTTCTTACAACGCCTACGCACATAGGGAGGCACTTTTTCAGAGGCTGGGCAATGTGTACCACGTGACGATTATCAGCATCATCGTTTTGGTTATTTGTTTCCTTTTGATCTTGGGTCCTCTAGCGCCATCTCTCGGAGCAAAACAACACTATTTTGCGGAGCTCGGCAGTCTAATCGCGTGAACCGCGTAGCCCAACAGCTCCAGCATTATTTTCCTGTTTGGGTTTAGTAAATTGTGTTCGGTGGTCATATCTTCCAAATTTAGAAGAAAGCAAATGTTTCTTTTGTTTTGGTTTTGTTTTGATAGCGAGACCATGAGCAAAGTCACCATCATTTCTTTTGTTGTTAATGTTGGCTTTTAGCCGAAGGATAAAGGCCTGTAAGCACCTGTAAGTACCTGTCCTTTAGCGGGTACTTTCGATTTCTCTGCACCAGCCAGCACTGGTACAAAAAGAAGCGTAGCGCTGTGGGTCTACCAAGACTGCGCCACCTCTTGGAGCCCGCTGCCTTCACTGAAGCATGGTCGCTCGACCCACTCCTCGTGACTGAATTCAGCGATGACACCAATGACACCACCAAACCGCCAGGGCTTTTCCCTCTGAATTGCCCACGGAAGGTCACCTCGGCACGCTGGCTGACTCGCTCGAACCTTTCCCAAGCCTTCTAGACTCGGGCAACGGTGTTTGCCATATTCAGAAGACCACATCGTCCTCCCCTTTTACATATCATGATATCATCCCATAATCACAATTACTATTTGCACATACCGCGGACCTCCATGGCTGTTGCCTTCCTGCAATGCCGAAGCTCTACTGAGCTAAATAAAAATTGGTATTTTTATTATGATTATTATGAAGAGGGGATTTTATTTTCGAGTACTTGCTGCGGCGTCGTTTTGAGTGGGCGTATACCCTTGGTGCGGGTCCTTACGATTGCTAGGCTTCGCAGTTCGCGCTTAGGACTGAAGAGCTCAGGTGGAAAGTCTCACTCCAAACACAGCTCGCTGCCCTTGTCCCTAGGATATCTGCTGTAGCTAAAGTAACCTCATTGTTTAATGTATATTTAAACTATTCTGCGCACAAAAAACACATTTGTCAAATGTCGAAATATTTATTATAGCTCTAAAAAGCACGTCATACTTAAAACGGTATTTCTCAACGTCAAAATGACATAGAAAATCAAAGAATCTAATGATGGGATTTTAGCAGAGGCAGTTTGCTTGCAAGGTGAACCAGATATTGCATACCTAAGTGCAAACCGTACGTAGCGTAGCAGCACAGGGTATGAGATTGTTTTGCAACGTGACCGTGTTCGAATTCTTGCTGTTGCTTATATACAGGCGTAATTCAAGTAACCACTAACGCACGATGAATGTTTTAGTTTCTAGTGCAGTAGATTAGCCCTTTAACAATAGACTGCTGTCACAAATTTTTTTTATTTGAACAACAGAAACAAAAAAAAGAAACGCGACAATTGGTCACGTGAATAAACTACCGAGTTTCGGAAAATATTGTTTTACTCCAACAGATGGCGCTAAAGCACCCAACCCCCCCCCCCCCCAAAAAAAAAACAAAAAAACCTGATGATGATGATGATGATGGTCACATGGTACACATTGCTCAGCCTCCGAAAAGTGCCTTTCTTGTGGGGAGGGAAAGAGGGGGGGGGGGTCGGTTAAGCCGTTAAGCTGTGCGCTAACACTTTTTCTCCTCTCCCCTCTCAGCTGCGTAGGCCCGAAGGCTGGCAGGCAGAGCACTACCTCAGAAAAGCTTTCATCCGCATCGCAAAAGAGTGCACGAGAAAAATTCCGATACGTACTAATTTTACGCATATGTTTCTCTGTTGTGGTAGCGCGCCATTTTATATTTGTGTAGTAAAGGTGCATGGTAGTTAGTTTCATAAATATTCATTCAATGTCAACTGTTTGGAGAGGTTGGAGAGCGCGCGGGCAACACTGACATAAAGTCGTTTCGCCTTTATGTCAGTGTTGGTTTCGCTTCGGGAGGGTCAGAAAGGGTGGGAGGAAGCCTCGTAGGAATAGGAAAATTAAATATCTTAATGTTGGGTTCATAAACATGCAGTAGGAGGGAGGGGGCAGAAGTAAAATGAAGTAGGAGGAAATTGGGGGCAATTAGAAGGTGAAAACTTTGCGGGATATGGACTAGCAGAAACACATTAAAAGATATGGAGGAACCACTACACATGCCATGGCTATTCATGGATAGGATGCAACCGGCGAAAAGGGGAACGGAGGGGAGGGGGATGGGACTGTTGGTAAAGGGACAGGACTGGGAAAGAGCGCGGGAAAGCTGCAGGGAACACATGTGAAATAAAGGCAATATTGGGGGAATGGACACACTACTGGGTTGTGTGTATCTGAAAACAGGGAACGACGCAAGGAACGAAATACACAACACCTAATGTGTGTATCAGGGGACATTAGAGAAATTGGCACCAAAAGGGAAATAATTATCTAAGGGGACATGAATGCTCACTTGGAAGACTTTGATGGGTATACAGACACAACAGGGAGGATGTTAAACGAGTTCTGTGAAGCCGTTGATCTGGTACTAATTAACGCTGAGGTAAAACGTGACGGAAAAATAATGTAGGAAAGAAACAACTCGCACTCAACAATTGACAACTGTTTAATGCCTCGGAAGACTAGATGAGGAGGGCACGAAGTGCTAAGGGAATGACCATAAGACAATCAAGATCAAATTTGGCACATTAAAAGCAGAAATATTCACTCAAAATCGAAAGGATATCACTAATTTAAGGAATGTGCAATTGCAATAAGCATCTAAGCGAATTGAGAATATAGTATCCGAGCAACTAGAAAATGAATGAACGTACAAGAATTTAGTTAGT
>JAZHYW010030832.1:0-27259 GCA_037355805.1 Ixodes ricinus | reverse complement strand
TGCATGTTTCCAAATACTGTCAACATTCAAATCATCATTAATAATGTAATTTGTTCCATTGTGTCAAAAAAGATATACAACTGCGTTCAAAAACCAAAATCATGAAATCCCATTTCTAAGGTGACATCGCACTCGCCGTATTCATTATTTCATTTCAGAATACGGTGGGAATTTGTTATTTGAAACAGATTTTTGAGTACGTCATTACAAATTGACGGACTGCCGTCAGAAGAATATATATTTTAGGCCGTATTGTTCAAATAGTTACTAATCTCCAATGCTGCGAAGAATTTGTTTGCAAATCGTTCAGGATCTATATCGAGGCCATGTCAATATTTTTCTGCGTTTCAGAATGAGAAGTACTTCAGTTCAACGCGGTTAAATAAAGAGAGTGAGTAGAATACTTATTACTTTGTAAAGAACCGGGAAATATACACGAGTTAATTGTCGAGCCGAAGTGTAGATTGAACATAATATAAACCTGAGACTGCAAATAAACAGTAACAATGGAGACAGCTGATACCCAAAAAAATACTTTGTCTACATTCCATGATTTATATGCGTTGGTTAGACTATCACCTAAAACGAGTTGCATCTGTAGCCGTTCAGAACATGTCACACTTTCCCTGGTAAAGGTTACGTTAGGTTCTGAGTAGATTTATTATGGAATTTCGCGTAGCACAGTTATAGCAGAGCCAGTTCGATGTGTCATGTAGTGTCAGTGCTGATGGATGATGAATTGATGTTAATGGCTGGTTTGCTCTAATACGGGCGAACATCGCAAACGGTATCCTCTAGTTATTTTCCCACCTTCACTCAGTGTGAGATATCACAGATACCTTGTAGACCGCGCACGGGAGCGTCAATTTTCCTCAGATCGTTTTCGTTCAGCCATTTTTTTCAGATATTTCACCGCTATCGTTTTCAGACCGTAATTGCCTTTCAACTTTCATCATCAATAAAACTAGTCCCCGTCAGTAACCCCTGTACACAGTAGCTCTGTGTCCGCCATCACAGACAGGAAGAGAGCCGTGTTGTCTCCCGCAATTTGCGACAGGGCGTCTCCTCAAACCTGTTCCTCACCAAATCCAACCGTAAAATCTCAGCAGTGAATTACAACAGTTCTCCTCTCTATGTACTGTTTGAGTCCCGCAATAGGGGCATCTTCCACATTTATCTTCAATCTTCTTCCATCCGAAGTAGTCTGTTCAGTCAAATATACGGAGGGCATCTAAACGTGTTTCGGGCTGATCTGTCCTGTCGAGTCCCACGGCTGCCCCACATCTTCAGCTCGCTCAAACATTCATTTTGTCAATCTTTCGATTGATCAACCTCAAATACACTGTCTCCTCCTCTCGTTATGACGACTCAGTCTATTGTCCTCTGTGGTTTCACGAATCTGTCGATATCTCTAACTCGATTGAACCTCCGATTACATACCATCGTTAAAAAGACCATACCTTTCCATATACCTCCGACGACACCTTCGAGTCGCCTTTCAGATTCGCCATACTGCGACACACCCTGATAATTTCCACGGCAATGGTCTGGTTTCAGTACCCAAACATCAGGCTCTGTTCCAGCCAGTTCTCGCAGTGCACCTTCCATAAGCAATAAATCGCATTGCTGACGATTGTTCCAAGGATCACCAGTGCACGTTCGCAATGCCGCAAGGATCAATCCGCATCGTCACGCGCGCACTCAAAATCAGCACAGGCCTGCTCCGCAGGTTTCAGCCACTCCAAAACTACGCCCATGCGTGATTTATGAAACGCGTTCAATCGTCAGATTTATTCCAGTTCGATGCCAGAAATATCAACTCATTCAAAATTGTATTTAACTCTGCCATGCCCAAAAAACCTCCAAGTGACGAACATACAAAACCTGGAAACGCAAGAAAATCATCCTTGCCTGGGAAAGTTCTGAGCAAGAGCGAAAATGAGCCAGACCGCTCACGCATTTGCACACTACATTTAACATGGGTCTGAAGCCTGTAGAGCTTACCTGCCCTTTCAGGATGTCTCATCATTCACCGGTCTTTGCCGATCGCGATGAAATTGGGAGGCGATATTTTCCAGCGTACCCGACCTCCTTCAGCTGCTCACAGTGTCGTGTTGAGAACGAAAGCCGAGCAGAAGCCTCTCCTCTGACGAAGAGGCCGCGCGGGTGTCGTTTTTCAACTATTCATTAATAGACAAACACCAGATGCGTGAGCGTGCTCACTCTTTATTTGTGATCCATGTTCTGATAGCCCCAACGAGCAGGCCCATTTCAAATCGACGGTTCACGTTTGCTATTATACGCGCCAACATCTTGAAGATGTCGTCAATATCGTCATCCTCAACTCAGGGTTTGCCGGGTCTTCACACCATCAGCAATTGCTGAACCCAACGCTTCCGGATCATACTAAGTCAGGAATGTCGAAGACGTCCGACTATCCGAGCGAAAGTTCATTCAGTTGTTCACGTCGCCTGAAGACTCCACGTAGAGATAAACATCTGAGACTCCCCATGCGCAAAGATCAATCACCATAGCGACATCCATATCTGAAGATTTTGAATTCAATAGCCAATCACAGACCATAATGCTCACCCACATATGCCTGATGCCAGCTTGATCGACCATACACCGAGCCCACAAATTGTGTTAATTCGCCGCACAGCAACTTTCTTTAGTTAATCAGCAGGAGATCAGCGATTTGTTCATTATCAATTATCCCGTTATCGCCCACTGTTCGGGTATGGTGGTCCGCTTGTTCACAGGCATGGACGACCGGTTGAACAAGCACCGCCCCTCTGTCTTTTCATTCTTGCAGTTCAGCTCCGCCCGGCCCTGCGGCAGGTGGCGCCAGTCGCATAGATTCAGAGTTCTGTATAGGCTCCTGCTGGCTCGCGAGCAGGGGTTTGATTTCACGTGCCGCGTGCCACCCTCGCCGCTATCGGGCCGAGATCCGATCACGTGAGGAGCCGAACTCATGTCGTAAGCAGCAGAGCCGTGCTGTGCACGCGCCCCGATTAAGTACATTCCCCTGCTTTGAGCGCGCCGTGCGCCTCGAACGCGCGGCGCTGTTATCTGCCGAATCTAGTCACGTGAGGAGCTGAATCCTTGTCATGCCATGCATGAACGCGGCAACCTGGCCCCGTCGGGGGAGCCTATGCGAACCTTAAGACTGCAAGTTTTCGAGAAAAAAACATGTTTGAGTTGCTCCTTCCGGGTAATCGGAAACAAGTGGTTAACAGTGAGCCAGTTGGTTATACACCCGGGAAGTAATTACGCGTAAAGGAGGAAGAAGGGCGACGGGAAAGAGCGTTACTTGCTGGCGTTTCATCACAGTGAGAGCAGCTGAATCTCCTTCCCTGTCTTCCGACTCTGCTTACTTCAACGCCAGGCCGTAGGCAGCGCTCTTTCCGTCCACAAATCTTTTCCTCGTCGCCGCGGCCATCTTAATTAAGACGGGTGCGTTAATCACGCCCAATACGCACGTATTGAAGTGGCCTAATAATTTGCCAGCTTCTGTAGGTCAGACGGGGCGTCATTGCCACACGATTTATGCCCGCGAACAGATGATGTCGTGAATGTTACGATTGCCGGTTTCCAGAGGCTTCCATAAAATGCGCAATAGATTGTTTTTTCCAGCCAAGGCGTGGCTGTTTTGGAGACAGGTGTTAACGCAAGCACGCACGCCTGCGGGTAATACACGCGCAAATACCACGACGCGCAATGCGCAACGGAAAGCTAATGCTGGTCACGGAGCGCCAGAGCCCTGGTTTCACGCAATATAAACTACTCTACCTTTGCGCTTTATAGGTTTTGATATACGCAGACAAATCAGTGAAATCGTCAAAGAGATCAGAAGTAACACGTCTAGAGTTTACCATAGAAAATACAAATGGATCTCCCGAGGGAAAGTTGAAATTCAGAATATCAGTCTCCTAATGGCGGTGCCTGTTTAACGAGTGGCACCGTTACATTGCACAGTCGAGAGTATAGACACCAATGAACTTGCAAAATCGTGCACTGGTTAGGGCACAGAAATAGAAGGAATGAAAAGGAGCACTCCGGAATCCAAAATAGTATGAGGTAGTAGAGATTCAGCAGCTCTCTGAGCACGTAGTTTCCAGTATTACAGTGGATGCCCAGACAAGGGCCTTCGGTATCTTCCCAGTCATGCAAATACAGGCAAGTGTCACAAAACACTGAACTGTAGAACAGGGCGATATCATTTTGAGGGTACTACAATTGTAAATAGGCCGAGAGGATGCAGTGCGAACAAAATTAGTTGTCATACATTTATAGCGCCGCTACAGGAATTGGGGCATATATGATATGCGATGAGAAAATAAAGGTTAAATGCGTAGATCAAATCACCTGATAGATATACACAGTAATATACGACATACTGTATTCAATTTGTGTGGTTTCCACAGTTGGAGGCTTTGTGACGGGTGTTGCGGACAAGACACAGAATGAAATGGCTGAGCTGACTCGATTACTCATCGTAAGGCTTCACTATCGACTAATAAACGCACCGGGATTTGGGGCGAAAGTATAAGGGTATGATAATCCAAGAAGAGAGGCTAAGAAATGAGGGAATCCTCTGTCACAGCGATTCGGTGCGCTGTCGGTTAAATAGAGCGAATAACGACGTGGCTTTTTAAGAATAAATTCCAGCACCATAGCACCTGCTTCAAACAGGCTACCAGTGGCAGCCCGATGCGTAGTCACATCATCCGTCTGTCTAGTTGCCGTCGTAGGTTAAACTGCACCATCCATTCATCCATTCATAAAGAGTTCTCCGTTCACGGAAAACGCGCAATACCCCAGGTACCCATGGATACCACGCCAGAGAAATTCTGGCACGCGCGCAGATTCCCGTAGGTATGTTGGAGTTATTCATTTCTTTTTATTTGAAGAAAGTGCCTTTACTTAGCCAAGAAGCTGATCGAACACTAAATATTCGCGACACTCGATAAAGATGCTCGCCGTAGCAATTCAGTCTTCGCCATGTCTCGGACTTTCAGATTAAAAAATGTCGTCAATTTACGTGCGCCCATTAGCGACGTGGTTCGTGACTTTTGTAGAGCAATGTGGTAAATAGAGTAATTGTTGATTGAATGATGCGATGTATGAGATAGTATTTTCCATTTCATTTTCTTGCTCAGTTTCTTTCTGTAATAGTCATAGGAATTTGTGTCGTCACTTATAGTGCGACGAGTGAAAGAAGGGCATAAAGGCCAGATGAAACACGCATACTACTGGTGAAATACAGAGGCACAATACTGATACTGCTTCATTCAAGACCCGCAGGGCCAACTTCGCGACAGTGTTGGAAGTATCTGCACCGAACACCGTTAACAGCTATCGTACGAAGAGTGAACAACTTCTGATGCAGGCTCTGTTATCTCGGCACTGGCTGGTTTGTCGTCGAGTTTCAGTCCTTTCACAGCAGGAACATTTACATATTTCATATGATGACAGCGAGAAGCAATTGATGATGATGCGACCGGTTGCGCGCGGAATGTTTAGGGGTAAACGCGCGCAGCTGTTGTTACTGACGCTGCAGGCGACCTGAGGTGAAGCAGTCACGTTCCGGCTGCCAGCCGCCGCCGTTACCATGACTGGCTGGACCGAAGTCAACGCAGTTCACTGACGCCCGTTAAGGTGTCCAACAAGGGTCGCCACCTGAACATGCCGTCTCCATTGCCCTGCCAAACATGTACAGGCCGAGTGCTACCGCGCGAGCCAACAACAGCGTGTAGCAATGGTAACCTTTCCCCCGGACAGCATTAGCAGTCAGCGATAAGACCTGGCGACAAGGCGCGCCATACGTTATGTCTGAAGAACGTTGAGTTCATCGGAGTTAACTGCTGACCTAGATCGCAGAAGGTTTGTGTTACCCATACCCGTCTGGTGAGTGCCATTCGCCTGCGCAGGTAGACTCGGTTCACTGGTCATGTCATCACAGGATATTTCATGAAATTCACATGGCCAAAACTAAAGAAGACTGGAGTTCGACTGACATGTTCTGGGGGAATCTATCATCCTTGGCGAGTTGACCTGGAAGCTCACCTGAAAGACGGTCGTCGGTTGACGCGGCCAAAAGACCAGCAGCTTGCGTCGAGACGACCCAGGTATTTCGTTGCAGGCCATCTGGACACGGGACGTCATCGAATGATCATCAAAACGACCCACAGCACGCCGAACATTGAACTTCGCTTCGGGGTTGCCGGAATCTCGCCTGACGCCGTTCTGGGGACTAGCCCATTGAGAACAAAGGTACAAGAAAGAGCTGATCACGCTAGTACCGAGGAAGTCACAATGACAATGAGGTTACCTACCCCATAAGAACAAAACAGGAGTCTGCGGAATGTAACAGCGCGTCTGCCACACGGAAAATCATCGATCACCAAATGAGATTATTTCAATCTGCGGGGAAGTGTCCCACATTGAGACGCGAGATTTGAGGCAACGTGTGTCATTTCAACACTCATAACGGTTCATCACAGCTGCCGTTAGACGTTTATATACAACGAGTCCTTACTGAAGGATCTGCTCGGCATAAGTGCACTTCGAAGAGTATCTGGTTACAGAGAAGACCACGCTTCTCGGTTGCCATCCAGGCGGCAGCGCTCGTCAATCATCGACGCGCACCAAGAGGCGATAATTCCCAGATGCAAGGTCAGTATCAATCTTGATGTCGGAATTTACCGGTTTGATTACGAAGAGCAAGTTGTCATTACCAAATCGCAAAGAATGCGCACCGTTTAATAAGGGGTATAAATCGACACTTATCGAAAGATACAGTGGCGTCGTTGTAACAGACGGCGACGAGTTCGGAAGCCAGAATGGCACGGCGCAGTCAGCGATTTATAATGACGTTGTCTGCCACGGTCTGTCGACGACAGGCGCAACGAGACGAGAGGTCACACAAATGAGTGTTTCAAGTGTCGCAAAAGTCACTGCGGTCAGATGTTGCTGACCAAAATGCGGATGCCCACAGCGTCTCATTGCACCACCGCCCGTTTTACATGAGGCCTTGGATGACTCTTCATCCTTCCATCAGAATTCCGGCTGGATCATCGTAGACCCGCACAGTCATAGTGCCGATGACCCCGAAGACTGGGCCGGGGCACAAGAACATGATCGCTACCAGATGGGGCGTCGTCTCCATGAAGAGACGGCCCCGGCTCACAGCTCATCGGGGGCAGAGGTGTCCGCACGAAGTAGATTGGCGCAACTGAATGTCAGTAGGCCACGTCTGGGGCGCCGGAGGTCTGTCGCATGCACTGGGGGCGTCGTCACGTCTTTCCAGACGCCGATGTTCCGTCAAGACGAAAGAAATCTGGCTGAAATCATTGCCATAGCCGTAGATTACAGTAGAGGCATTGCGCCATCGCCACAGCCGAGTTATACACGATATTTCCGTTCAGCACCAAATCAGTCGGTCCTCAGTTGTTGTTCGAGGCCAGGCGCACTGCGTTCAACCGTATACGCATGTTCTCGTCGAATGGTCGAGAGCTGCGAGAAATCGTCAAAGAAAATTCCTATAGTTGGAAAGAGGCTGTAACATGCAGTTCTCAAGGTTGCTGCAGAATGCCAGTAGGAGACGGAGACCACGCAAAGACATTACCAGCTCACCATCGCTGCATTGATACTATTACTGCGGCGCCGTCAGTCCACTCAGGGATGTCATAACCCCTCTAGGGCAGGGCAGTGAACCAAGAACCACAGTTTAGAGAGTTACCATCACAGTAGAAGCAACCAAGTGGACGTGACAGGTTGTCATTGGCACAAATACGCAGACAATGACACAACTCAAGAAGACAGAGGCCCCAGGTGATCGCACCACAGGCCAGATTCCGGTCAGATTCGAAGAATTAAATATGGGCCAAGGCCGCCTCAGTCATTCATATGGCCCCGATATGGATAACTGTTGGATATACTGCGAAATAGATATAGTTCGATATCCGGTTCGGTATATCCAGAAGCAAGAGGTTCCACCGCCGCCTGAAATTACATTTATATCTTGTTATCTATAATTTTACCGTGCTTCGCACAAATCCTTCACTCTATCAGTTGTAGCATCATTGCTCATTGAAATATTGTGTTTTTCGAAAAGTAGTTGTAGTTCAAATTGAATCAGCTATCACTTAAAATTTCCACGTATATGCTCTAGATACCAGGCATTTGCAATCTTCAATCTGTTGATGCGGCCAAAATCTTCACACATAGACATTCGTGATTGTTAAATAGCAGGAATTACTTGTGCCGAGAAATACAATGTTCTAGTCGTAGATTTGTTGATTCAACGGAGTTGTTCTTTGGGGCTCTAAATCAGCGTCTTGAAGTTGCCGAGCGCATTGTAAGATATATATCCAAGCCATTCAGGTTGAAGAATATGAATGCACAGTACTGATTGCCAGTGAGCGGATATGACAGGCAATCATCATTGTTCAGGGTGACTGAATATGACTTGTGTCCGTGTAACCATAAATTGGTCGAAATCTCCGATCATTTCACTCTTCGAGCAAATGAGTGCCTGGGATTTAGCAAATTTCACGACTCCGGCGTCATATTAACACATCAAAATAATTACTTATTGAAAACTCAAAATTAGCACAAATACTCAAACTTAAGTTTGCCAAAGCTGAAGCCTGGGATTTATTTTGCGTTTAGCTTGTGAATATCATCATTTTGTTAACAAGTAACTTTTTTAAAACTCTTGTCATATTGAAATTCGGCCGCCAGATGTTTTCTCGTATACAGACTTATCTGGCGTATATACAGACTTATCTGGCATATATACAGACTTATCTGTGCGTACTCACTACAGCCTGATATGGCGTATATACAGACTTATCTGGCGTATACACAGCCTTATCTGGCGTATATACAGCTTTATCTGGCGGCTGGGTTTCAATATATTAAAAAGTTTTAAAAGTTAAAGATTTACTTTGTTAGCAAAATGTGAATGACTCATTGTTCGCAAGCTAAATATTAGCACAAATAATCCCAAACTTCAGCTTTGGCAAGCTTAAGTTTGAGAATATTTGTGCTAATTTTCACGAGGATTTCAATGTAGAATTAATTATTTTGATGTGTTAATATGACGCTGGAATAGACAATTTGCTAAATCCCCCAAGCACCTCGGCCCGTACTCGAGGAATCATGGGGACGGTGTTTCTTCAGCTGCCTAGTGATCGGAAATTTGACCAATTTTATGGTTACACAGTTTTGAGTGTAATTCGGAGTCACCCTGAACAAGTGTCGTATTTAAACCAAGTACCTGTCATATCCCTTCTAACATTTTTCGCCAATGTCAGTACTGTGCATTCTGTTCAACCTTCAACCTGGATGAGCTGCAGACATATATCTTACAATATTATCATACTCGTACAGCTTCAAAGACGCTGATTTTAAGTTAGAAACGCTAAAAATGCTAGAAACAGCTCCGCTGAATCCGAGTCTAAATCCCGGTTTTGGTTGTTGTGATTTCTCGGCTTTTAAGTAATTCCTGCTAAAGCAACAATCACGAGAATGATAATATTGTGAAAGATTTTGGCGCATCAGCCAGGTTGAAGGTTGTACAGAATGCACAGTATCATAAACGCTGCCATTGACAAGAAATTTTAAAAGTGATATGACAGGTCCTTGAGCCCTATGGGACGCTTGTTCAGGGTGACTACGAACTGCACTCGAAACTGTGTAACCATGGTATTGGTCAAACCTAGCGATCACTAGGGAGCTGAAGGATCACCGTTCCTATATTTCCTCGAGTGCGGGCGGGGCAACTTGGGAGAATTATAGATAATAAAAAGATATAAAGTGCTAATTTCAGACTTGTGTCCTTTGATATGTCTGGCCAGATCTGGAATTTTCTTACTTCGCCAGATCTGGGACTTCCATACCAGGCCAGGGATATCAGGCTATATCTGAGCATTATGAGGCTATATGTAGCAGATATACCATATCAGGTTATATGTGGCCAATTTTTGATATGGCCATATTTGAATTCTTCAGATCTGACCAGATCTAAATTTTTTTGTGAGGGTTGCCAACGTCACATCTGCGGGTGTCCGTGCCCGGTCTTCTGAGTTGGTGTCGCGGGGACAAATTTGGTCTGCGTGGCGGCATCGCCTGACCCTCTGGCGAACTGATTTGTGCCATACGATGCATCCACTGGTTGCTTCTACTGTGTCGGGAAGCCACTTGTCTCCTAAACTGTGGTTCTTGAACCACACTGCCTGCCTAGGAATGAAGGGGTTAGTTGTAACATCCTGAGTGTTTGGCAACGCCACGAGTAGTAGAGTATCAATACGTAATCGAATGGTGTAGCCCAATAATCTTTGCGATGGGGTCTTCCCGTCTCCTGCTGGCGTCTCTGCGGTAGCTGTGTAAGGGACGAGCTAATCTTGTATGCATGTTGCCCTCTTTCAACTTCTGGAGACCCTCTTTGACGGTTCTCACGGCTCCTCTCAGCCAAACCATTCGACTGGGGAAAATAAGGGGCCGTGCGTATATGCAGGACGTTGTTGCGCGAACAAAAGCCCTGACACTCAGCACTAACAAACTGAGGACCATTATCCGGAAACTACGGTCCGGGGCAGTCCGAAACGGGCAAATATCGCGCGCAAGGCCTGCATGGTATAACTCGCGCTGTGGCAGTCTTTAAGGACGCCACCTCTATCCACTTGCTGTGCTAATCTACGGCTATGAGTAACATGTAGCGGTCTATTGGGCCTGTAAGGTCGATGTGAACTGAAGACCATTTTTCTTTCGTCTCTGGCCAAGGTATCGGCGTCTGAGAAGGCGGTAGCGACGCTACCTTAGTGCATGCGACAGACCTCCGCGCCACTTGTTCAATGTCTTCGTTTAGGCGTGGATACCAGAACAAGGTTCTCGCGACTGCTTTCATTCCCGGTGCGCCAACATGGGTGTCATGTAGAATCTTCAACAATCTCTCACGTGCGGGTTCAGCTATCACCACCCTCTGCCCCCAGTAAACTAACCCGTGAGCCACCATCAAGTCATCTCTTCGATTGTAAAACGGCCTTATCTGGTTGCTGATCATGTTCTTGTTATTTGGCCAATCTTTCAGGATAAAACTCAGCACCTGACGAAGAACGGGGTCTACGGTAGTCAATCGCCGGAGTTCTGTGGAAGGAATGAAAGAGTCATCCAAGGCCTCCATGACAAGAACAGAAGACGATTCTGTTGCTGGTTGTGGGAATTTGCTGTGGGCATCCGCATTTTGGTTCAGCTTTAATTTCCGGTACTCTATCTGATACGAGTAGGCACTTAGCGGCAACGCCCAACGTTGTCTACTTGCGGCCGCCGTGTGAGAGGCAGCTCGATTTTGGTAAAAAATGCCCACCAGGGGTTCGTGGTCCGTCACCAAAGTAAATGTATGGCGCCACAAGTATTCTCTGAACTTTGTGACCCCAAATACGAGAGCCAAACCCTCGTTTTCTCGGTGCGCGTCCGCTCTGTCGTCGACAAGGTACGTGAGCGAGCCCAGCCGGTTGATAGTCATTACCATCCTTGACTGATATCCCCGCGCCGATGCCATACGGGGATGCGTTACCGAAGGGGCTTCGTCGAGTCAAAATGTGCTAGAATCTGCGTCTGTTTTAACTTGACCTTACTTTGTTCAAAAGCTCCTTATGCGTCTTTCGATAAGTGTCATTTATGCCCCTTGTTAAGCAGTTCGCACAGAGTGGAGAGCAGGGTTACCACGTTTGGTAGTAACTTGCTATAGTATGTAATCAAGCCGAGGTAGGAGCAAAGTTCCGACACATCCGTTGGTCGCGGTGCCTTTCAGGATTGCGTCTAAGTTGTCACCTCTTGGGTGGAGGCCACACGCGTCGATTCTATGGCCGAAGGAATTGACTTTCGATTGACGAAACTTGCACTTGCCTTTGTTCAGCTTGACGCCATTCTCCCGCAATCGCTGAAGGACCATTTGAAGCGTGGACTGACCCCTTCTTCTCTGTAACCAGAATGTCTTCGAGGTGCACTTGTACTCCGGTAGATCCTTCAATAGGAACTCGTTCCTACGCTAGAAGTAGCCGGTGCCGATGCGATCCCCAACGGCAGCTTATATTAGGAAAATAGACCATTATGAGTGTTAATGACACACATTTGACGGGAGTCTTCGTCCAGGCAAACCTGGTTGTAGGCGTTGCTCAAATCGCGTCTCTCAACTGTGGGAACACTTCCCCACCGTTGAGAGACGCGAATATGTCCTCAATTACAGGTAGTCGGTATTTCTCCGTGTGGCAGGCTGCGTTTAGTGTCAGCTTACAATCTCCACAAATTCTAATGTTACCGTTCTTTATTACCACTGGAACAATCAGAGTAGCCCACTCGGCCTGTGTCATTGCCGATAACACTCCTCCAGCCACTAAGCGATCAAGCTCTTCTGTCACCTTTGTTCTCAAGGCGTATGGAACGGGTCTTGCTTTCAAGTATCTAAGAACGGCGTCAGGGCGTAGGAGCAACTTGACCGAAGGTCCCTCCAGCAACCCCAAGCCTGGCTTGAAGAGATTCGAAGTATTCAGCCAGGATAGCTGGTAGGTCGTTTTGGCTCATTGACACTGGTGTCGATTCCCCGGTGACGTCCCGTGTCCAAGATGAAGCACAGGGACACCACAAGCTCCCATGTCACAGATTAAATCTCGGCCGCAAAACGACAGTCCACCGCAGCCCAACGCGATCAGCTTACCGGCGACCGTCTTCCCTTCGTAGGTGGCTTCCAAGTTCAACTCGCCAAGGACAGGTAGATTCCCCAGAAGACATGTCAGTCGAACTCCAGTCTTCTTGAGTTTTGGCCATGATTCCTTGAACCTCTCGTAAATGTCCTGTGATACGACGCTGACCAGTGAACCGGTGTCTACCTGCATGACGAGTGGCACGCCTCACCAGACGAACTTCTGGTGTATGGGTAACTACAAACCCAACGATGTTGGCATCCGTGAATCTGCAGTCTAAGGTCAGCAGTTGGCTTTGATCGGTCTCCGATGAACTCTTCGGTTCTTCCAAGGCGTTGAACGTCTTGCCATAGCGCGCCTTGTCGCAGGTCCTTCACGGTTCTTGTGTCTTTTGGTCAGGGCGCTGTCGTGCCAAATTACCATGCTCCCCGCAGCCGGAGCACTTGGCCCATTTCAATTCGCACGAGTCCGCTGTATGTGACCCTGCTCCACATGTTTGGCAGGAACCTGGAGGACTTGTGTTCCGCCGTTGTTGAAAACCCTTGTTGGACCTCTTAACGTGACGTCTATCAGTGGTGACTGCGTTGACTTCGGTCCCCGTAGTCCGTGGTAACTTCATGGCTGCGAGGTTACTGGCGGCCGCTTCAGCAGCCAAGGCGATGGCTTCTGCTTCCTCCAGAGTCACCTCGCGTCGAGCTAACAATAGCCTGCGCACGTTTTCGCTTCGTATTCCGCATACCAGCCGGTCGCGTAACATCCGATCCAGCATCGTCCCGAAATTACACTTCTCCGCTTGTCGTCGAAGCACCACAAGGAATGTCTGCATGGTTTCATCTTTTTTCGTGCCTGTTGAAGAATTTGAAGCTTTCGGCGATATTACTGGGTGCCGGTGTGAAATTTTCGCTCAGAACCTTGATTACTTCTTCGTACGATAGCTTGTTAACGGTGTTCGGTGCGCAGGATGCTTCCAACACTTGTCCTCGTACTTAGAGCCGAGACAAGAAGGGTTCTTTCCAGGGTCGGTCACGGTGTTATTCTCGAAATATTCCTCGATTCGAATCCGGTAGGCAGGCAACTTATCTGTTTCGTGATTGAAGTGGGAAACCACGTAGGCCATTCTGACGGCGGTTCTGTTATAGTTGCCTTCCTGCGTGCTATCGAAATCCGATGACGAAATGCCAGCCTTTTGTGGGTTCATACACTTCTTCCTCGTCGCCACTGCTATAAAGTTGACACGACAGACCCGTGTACCAGCATGATGACAACTGGAAGGCTTATTGCAAGAAAGAAAGGCTTGAATAAAAGAAGAAGAAAACAAAATGGAAAGAAACTCCGACATTTGCCGGCGGTGCTGACAATGCTCGTGCCATCACGTCGATGTCAACAATTACTCTGTTGCCACATTGTCACTTCCCAACAAAAGTCACGAACGAAACGTCTGTAGTAGGCGCACAGCCCAAGGAATCTTCGGACGGCCTTTTTGTCTGATGTCTTCGAGAATTCGGGGACAGCGGACGTCTTTGAAGGATCGAACACTGGCGAAAGACTGAGAGCCTACAGCCACGCGGAGCATGTTTTATCGAGAAGGGAAGTGTCGCGAATATTTGAACTAGAATGTTCGGCCCTAGAACATTCTGACCCGGAACTAACGGGAACCATCGAGAAGCTTCTTGAATAAAGTAAAAACACTTTCTAACAAATAAAAAAAAATGGATGTGCGGCTCCCAGGCTTCAAACCCGGGACACTTTGCGTAGAAGCTAAGTGTGTTAAACACTCGGCCACCCTCGCGGGAATATTGCGTTTACGCGTGCAAAATTTCTCTAGCAAAATCGGTATCAAATATGGAGTACCTGAGAATTATTGCACACACCACAGGGCACCATTGAACGAGAAGCTCTTTTATGAATGGATGAATGGATGGATACGGTTTAACCCGTTCAATCGGGCGGCGTCTTGGGCAACCTAGACAAAGATTGGATGATGAATGGATGCGGCTGAACACTTCGCATCGGGCAGCAACTTTCGCCACCTTGCTAGTGTTTTTTTTTCTCTTTTTCCCCCTAACCTTTATTTAACAGAATTTTATGGTTATAGATTTATTCTTAAAAACTATTTACGATCGTTATTACGGAGGCGCCTCTAGCAACCGGCTGCCCACACTTTCCGTCCTTCGGGTCGCCCGAAGAGAATAAGAAAAGATTCAAACTTCCCTCAACCTATGCCACCAGTGAGATAATCTCTTCTTAGTTATGTCCACCTGCCCCATATCTATGTTCCCTCACTCGCCCTAAATCCCAGTGCGTTTATTAAATTAGTCGGCTCCTCAGCTAGTACAGGGTAAGCCCCTTACAGTGAAGTATCTAGTGCTCAGCCATTTCATCCTCCTCTCAAGACACGGTACCTACTTCCCGTTATCTAGTTCTGTGTCTTAGTCCGCAACACTCCCGTCCTCGCCTCAAACAACAAGAAGCTCCCCCTAAAACTGTCGAAGATGGGCTCCCTAGTAATGTCCTTCTTAAACAATGTGTAATCTGTCAAGGTTGATTTAGTCTACACGCCTGATTCCCATATTTCCGTCTCAGTTTCCTAAACTCTCTTTTTAACCTTTATTTTCTCATCTGCCTCCTTGCTATTGCCCAGATATTTAGACCTAAGTTTTCTAGTCCGCTTAGTCCATTCTGTATCGACGCTTCTCGTGTGTAATTAGCTAAGAATTCTTCGTTCCCATCGTTCTGCATCTATTTCTCTCAGCCTATTTTTTAATTGTATCTTAGTGATAGGTACCCTGCCCTCAAATGAGGACCATCCCATATCGCCCTGTTCACCTTGGTTCAGTGTTTTGGCGTGGCCTTTGCCTGTATTACACGCAACTAGCGACAAGGAGTATAGCCTTGTCTGGGCGTCCACTTTAATGCATAAAACTGCATTGGCAAAAGCCGGGCTCGGAAACATAAGTCCTTTCCAGATCTTTCTCACCACCTCATACCTATTTTAGTTCCAGAGTGCTCTATTTTTCATTCCCGCTGCATTTCTGTTGCCCTAACCAGTTACACATTTTGCAAGTTCATTGAGGTAGTCTATACTCTCATTAATGCTGTTATATCTTACGTGCCGCCATCTGCCGGCAGTTGCGAAAATCAGACACCTTTCGTTAGCAGACTTACGCCGTTATTTAGGAATTTGATGTTCTGGATTTCCGACTTTTTACTCGGGAGATCCATTTGTGGCACTTCTGTGGTAAATACTAGGGCGATACGTTAAGAAACCGATTTATACGGTCTCTTCACACAGACGACGATCCCTTTGACTGATGCGGTATATCGAAAAACCTATAAAAAAGCGCAAAATTAGAGTAGTTTGTATTGCGTAAAGAAGCAAATGCAAGCGCTCCGTGTTAGCGTTACGTGCTCCACGTTGCGCATGCGCGTCGTGGGTGTGAAACACACGCGGTGTGGAACACGCAAACGTGCAGTGCTTGCGTTCGCTTGTATACGCAATACTAAAACTTACTATTACGCGCCTTGGTTGGAAAAAAAAACAATCATTAATATTGCGTTTTAATAGGCGCCTCTAGAAGCCGGCAATCGTGACGTATCCGCGACGTCGTCGTGGCGCGAAAGCCTGCGTGACAAAGCGAGGCGCATCAGATCGTGTGAAAATTGGCAAGCGCCCCGTCCAGACAAGGAGCCCGGCTCATCGGACAGCAAGAAGAAAGCTGGCAAGTTGACAGAGCCACTTCAATGCGACTTCCTCATTTGTGGTAAAGAGACGTGATTAACCCTTTGATCTTAGTAAAATTAGCGCAACGACAGAGAGAAAGAACGTAGACAGGAAAAGAGCGCTACCTACAACTGGCGTTTAATGCTAAGTCAGAGAAAGACAGGGAAGAAGTGCTTCTTCTCTGTCTTTCTCTACTTAGTATTAAACGCCAGTTGTAAGTAACGCTCTTTCCCGTCGCTACCTTCTTCCTCCCTTTACTTTGCGCTAATTTTACCAAGGTGTATAGCCAACTAGCCCACTAGTTGATCTTAACCCTTGACGCCCAGCGTTGCCCAGGAAGAACAACTCAAACATGAATTTTTTCTCCCCGAAACTTGCGAATCTTAGAGTTCCTGTATAGGCTCCCGACGGGAGCCAGAGTTGCGCGTTCATGCATGGCATGTGGATTCAGCTCCTCACGTGACTGAATTCGGCGAATAGCAGCGCCGCGCGTTCGAGGCGCGCGGCGCGCTCGCAAAGCAGGGAATGTACTGTCGGGGCGCGTGCAACGTCTACTTTGCTACACGACACTTGATTCGGCTCCTCACGTGATCGGATCTCGGCGAATAGCGGCGAGGGTGGCACGCGGCACGTGAAATCAAACGCGCAACTCTGGCTCCCGTAGGAGGCCTATACAGAACTCTAGCGAATCTATGCATTTAGCGCCACCTGCCGCAAGGCCGAGGCGAGCTGAGCTTCTAGAAATAAAAAAAACAAAACAGAGGGCGGTGCTTGTTCGCTTTCAGTCATCCGATACACGTGTCTAGACCGGCGGACGACCTCGTTCCGCCACTGTACCCGGTGAGTGAACTTCGATGAAAAGAAATGCAGGATGTGATCATGAAACAAATCCTTGATTGAAATCTCCTGCTGATTAACTAAAAGAGACGTATGTGCAGCGAAAATGAACTTACAATTTGTGAGAGCTCAGTAGTAGCCTGACAACTATGATGTCGATCAAAAGCAACATCGGGCATATGTGGGTGGCATTGGTATAGGTCACGAAAATTTGGTGGCTTATCTGGTGGGGCTAAAATCTTCAAATATGAATGTCCTTTATGGTTAGTTGATCTTTGCACATAAAACAAGGAAATATAAATGTTTATCTCTACATGGAAATATTCAAACGACGTAGACAACTGACGGACGAAGAGATTCAAGAAATAATTTTCCTTCCGGATGGAGATATGTCGGACGTCAATTTCGACAGCCACACTCACAACCCAGAGTATGATCCGAGGAAAGATTGCAGGTTCCTTGAAACCTGCCTATTTCAAATTGTGACCAACCTTCGCGACCTCAAGAAGCCACAAGTTGAGAACAACGATGTAGCGAGCGTATCTTCTAAAATGTTGGCGCGTATAACACTGTTATGGGCGGCGTCGATTTGGTAGACATGCTCATTGAGCTGTACAAGCAGAGATCACAAATAAAAAAGTGGTACATGCGCATGTTGTTTTGGATAATTGACGTGTCTATTGTGAATGGTTGGCTCCTGCACAAGCGACACTGCACGCAACTCTTCATCGAAAGAAGGCTTTCTCTGCTCGCTTTCCGTTCTCAAATCGCACTAGCCCTGGCACACGTGAAAGCCTTTGAAGCCTTTGAAGCAAGCCTTTGAAGAGAAGGTCAAGACACGCTGGAAAATGAAAATGCACCTCCAAACAAGATCACACGGTCAGTAAAGCCAAGACCGACAAATGATGTGAGGCATGATGGAACGCACCACTGGCCTTAGTACACTGAAAAGAAGAACAGGTGCAAATACCGCAAAACTAGTTACATGTTAATGTAGTGTGCAAAATGCGTAAAGCACATTGTGCCTTCCCCAAGTCGCAACTGTTTTCACTCGTTTCACGTGAAGTAGTGCCGCAGATTCCTAACGTTGCTCAAGAAGAACATCTCATATTGTGTTCCAAAAGTAAAGATAATTTTTTTTCTGCGACCAGGTTTTTTTTGTATGTTCTAAATCCGCACCAAAGTTTTTAGGCGTGCGGGAGTTAAGTACAATTTTGGGCATCAAAGGGTTAATCCTTCTGCTCGAAAATAAGGCTCGTCTGACTGCGGTGGAGCGCGTTTCCTCGTCAACGCATAGAGCATAGATTTTAGAGTGGCTGAAACCACGGAGAGCGTAGACAATGGGGGACGCCTCATGACTGAAGGTAAGTGCGCGATAGGCGTCACGTGACGAGGAGGACGTAAAGATGCAGATGACCACCTCCTTGCAGCTTGCATTGCGAACATGCACCAAGTGACCCCGATCCTTGAAACAATCATCTAGGCTCTATGCGATTTAGTGCTTATGGCAGATAACCGAGGATACGTTACAGGAACTAGCTGGAATACGTGGAAAGCCCCTGATGTTACAAGACACTGTAATAGACCATGCAGGAAAATGGCAAATGTCTGGGAGTCTGGCTCAAATGAGGGAAGGAAATATATTTATAACGCGAGAGGAATATAATTAGAAAAAAAAACTTATTCAGAATGAAGCTCGAGGCACAATGGGACTATAAGAGATATGAAGTGGTCAGAGGTATATGGAAAAGAGTTATAGTACCAGGACGCTCTTTTGGCAATGGGGCATGTAATCAGAGGTTCAATCAGGATTAGAAATTCGACAAAAAAGTGTCGGCAGATTGGCACTGGGAGCACATGGAAATACACAGTAATGAGGGAGTACAAGGAGATATAGGCTGGTCGTCTCTTGAGAGAAGGAAGACAATTAGTAATTTGAAAGGTTGACCGATCCGAAAGGTTGACCAAAAATGAATGATACGCGGCGGAGCACGGAAGATATTCAAAAATTTATACATTAAAAGTTTCAACAAAAAGTGGACAAATCGAACTCCAAAGCTTACATTTAAATACCTACATACTATTTATGAGCTTGAACAGACTACTTCAGTGGAAAAGGGACTGAAAGACCCAGAAAAATAAATGTGGAAGAATAAGATTGCAGGAAAAATCTGCTCTTACAATGTACAGGACTCAAAAACAGTACATAAGAAAGGAAAAACTGTTTGACAATTCACTAGCCAAGTTTTTTACAGTTTAGTTTGAGCCGAGAACGGGAGTTTTGAGGACGAGGACGTATAGTGCTCAATTGCAGGAGGCAAACACATTATGTGCTCCCTGTCATATTGATAGCGAGACCCTAGAGCCCTTAGTAGTGAAGTGCACGGGGCGTCGCCCTGCCCTTACTGAAGGGGTTACATATTTGGCAGGGGCCTTGGGTTTTGCTGGTGAGGATTGAAGGACAGAAGAGGAACAATTACAGTCACAAAGAGGCGATAAGAAGATTGGTGGAAATTATCTAGGAAAAATTGAATGCTGTACAACTAACTAGCACAGCGGGGACAGGCAAAACCGAGCAAAAATGAGACTTTCTCAATCGTGGCTCCCGGTCCAAAGTCCCTAAATCCTGTACCCCAGTGGGTTTGCTGCTGGGGTAACGCCGACAAGGCTTGATCTGAGGAAAATTGGCGACTCCCACGCCGGAAAAAAGAGGCGGGGGTTGATGTTTTGAAATTTTTGCACGGTCCCCACAAAGGTCATCCTGGTGATATCTCGCACTGAATTGTGAGGAGTTAGGGAGAGAAAATGGCTTAGAAGGGCAGGAGGAATAATACGTTTGCCTTTTTTAGATATAAGCTAGGTGGCGGAAGTGACCGCCCGTTACAAAGGGTATAGCCATTAACATCCATTCATGCATCCATCTATCCGGCACAGCACTACATGACACACTGGCGCCCTCTATCAGGTAAGCTCTGCCACGCTTTCCAACTGTGCGTAACTAGAGAGAAGGTCTTGCCGAATTCCCGCGATAAAATCTACTCAAAATTTATAACATGTAGCTGCTTATATCACCGAAAGAAGTGCGGAAAAGTATGTTCTGAGCAGCTACAAATACAGCTTCGTTTTTTTTCAGGTGTGTCTAACCAACGCATATAAATCATAAGAATGTAGGTGGTAAAAAAATGACATACGCTGGAAGGTATCGTAACCTTTCAGTGTATGTCTCCATTATTTTTTGTTTATTTGCAGTCTCAGGGTTTATATTATGTTCAATCTACACCAGCTCGTGTGCGCAATTACATTCGGTGTATATTCAGTTTCTTACTATCTTACAAAAATAATAAAAATATTCTACTATTTTCTTTCTTTATTTAACCACGTTAGGACAGAAGTTGCTATTTCTCAACGACAGCTCCTTTGCAAACGCAGAAAAGATATTGACGTAGCTTCGATAGATCTGAACGACACGGTAAATTGCTTGGATTGATCTGCTCACGAGAATGTTGGAGGTGGTGACAACTTGAGAGTATACATTTCGTCTCACCATCGATATCCCATTTGGCAGTCGTCAACACAATTTGAACAACTACCGGTAACTGAACGTACCGCTACTCTAAAATTGCAGAGTTTCAAATAAATAACCGAAATTCCACCGTACTGATTATGTACTCCTAGAAAGCCTGTCATCATCTTTGAACTGGTAGGAGAATGACACGTGCCTACATATGTGTGTTCTCTTCGTAAACTAGCTGCGTGGTTCAATGATTCCGTCCACACTGATTATGTACTCCCAGAAAGCCTGTCACATCTTTGAACTGGTAGGAGCATGACACGTGCCTACATATGTGTGTTCTCTTCGTAAACCAGCTGCGTGGTTCAATGATTCCATCCATACTGATTATGTACTCCTAGAAAGCCTGCATCATCTTTGAACTGGTAGGAGAATGACACGTGCCTACATATGTGTGTTCTCTTCGTAAACTAGCTGCGTGGTTCAATGATTCCGTCCACACTGATTATGTACTCCTAGAAAGCCTGCATCATCTTTGACACTGGTAGGAGAATGACACGTGCCTACATATGTGTGTTCTCTTCGTAGATTAGCTGCGGAAATGTCTACTGGCGGAAAAAGATAAGTGTATTTATATTACCTGTATTTGTACACCGTTCTTGGAGTGGCTCACTGACATGCTGTGATGCTCGACTTTCTAATAACTTTGCAGAACCTTTTTGTGACTGCAACTATACCAAAGGGACCGATCACGTAAACCTTTTGTGTCTCGTTTTCTTATAGCCAGCAGCAAAAAGCGGAGAAGTCAACAAGCATCCTTTTTGATTTCGTGGTGAAAGGGAAAAAGGTAATTTAGCTATCTTTTCTTTTTTCACTCGCACATCGTTGAGTCCAGCTGCTGTCAGTTGCTCTGCATTTCTGTTATTAGAAGTTCCGTTCAGAAGTTTATATATGCTGATATTTTCCTAAGGTTGGACACTGGCAGTACTCCGGAACTAGGAAGATGGATATTCTCAAGAGTCGAACGCGTGGAGTTCAAGACTAGTCACACGTAGATGCCTAGTGGCGGAAATGCTCTGCTGGTGGAAAAAGATAAGTGTATTTATATCACCCTTATCAGTATGCCGTACTTGCAGTGGCTCACCGACATACTGCGATGCTCGACTTTCTAATAATCTTGCAAAACCTTTTGTGACTGCAACTATAACAAAGGGACCGATCACGTAAATCATTTGTGTCTTGTTTTCATATAGCCAGCTGAGTGGTGCAAAAGCGGAGAAGTCACCAAGCATCCTTTATGATTTGTGGTGAATGGGAAAAAGGTAATATAGCTATCTTTATCTGTTTTCACTCGCACAACGTCGAGTCCAGCTGCTTTCAGTTGCTCTGCATTTCTGTTATTAGAAGATCCGTTCAGAAGTTGTATATATGCTGATTATGTTTCCTAAGGATTGGACACTGGCATGTACTCCGGAACTAGGAAGCATGGATATGGTCAAGAGTCGAACGCGTGGAGCCTACATATGTGTGTTCTATGCGTAGATGCCTAGCTGGCGGAAATGTCTGCTGGTGGAAAAAGATAAGTGTATTTATATCACCTGTATCAGTACGCCGTTACTTGGAGTGGCTCACTGACATACTGTGATGCTCGACTTTCTAATAACTTTGCAGAACCTTTTTGTGACTGCAACTATACCAAAGGGACCGATCACGTAAACCTTTTGTGTCTCGTTTTCTTATAGCCAGCAGCAAAAAGCGGAGAAGTCAACAAGCATCCTTTATGATTTCGTGGTGAAAGGGAAAAAGGTAATTTAGCTATCTTTTTCTTTTTCTCACTCGCACATCGTTGAGTCCAGCTGCTGTCAGTTGCTCTGCATTTCTGTTATTAGAAGTTCCGTTCAGAAGTTTATATATGCTGATATTTTCCTAAGGTTGGACACTGGCAGTACTCCGGAACTAGGAAGATGGATATGCTCAAGAGTCGAACGCCTGGAGCTCAAGACTAGTTACAGCGTAGATGCCTGGTGGCGGAAATCTCTGCTGGTGGCAAAAGATAAGTGTATTTATATCACCCTTATCAGTATGCCGTACTTGCAGTGGCTCACCGACATACTGCGATGCTCGACTTTCTAATAATCTTGCAAAACCTTTTTGTGACTGTAACTATAACAAGGGGACCGATCACGTAAATCATTTGTGTCTTGTTTTCATATAGCCAGCTGAGAAATGCGGAGCAAAAAGCGGAGAAGTCACCAAGCATCCTTTATGATTTGTGGTGAATGGGAAAAAGGTAATATAGCTATCTTTATCTGTTTTTTACTCGCATAACGTCGAGTTCAGCTGCTTTCAGTTGCTCTGCATTTCTGTTATTAAAAGATCCGTTCAGAAGTTTAAATATGCTGTTATTTTCCTTAGGTTGGACACTGGCTGTACTCCAGAACTAGGAAGGTGGACATGCTCAAGACTCGAAGGCATGGAGTTCAAGACTAATTATAGCTGGACTCGTAATACTGTAAAAGCCGTCTTTTCACGTGCTTTGTAAACATCTTGTGTTCTCTTTGTATAAAAGTATTACGCTTCAGACATCAAGATATAAGCACAAATGCAGTTTGACTTCGTTTAATTCACGTGTATATACAAGTGTAGCAATAAATGAGTTATTTGTGCATACATGTTCAAAAAAGGATTTGTTATTCGACATAGGCCGTTGGGAGATTGAAGTGTTCAGATTTTGCTTCATGAGCGCAAATACACCTGACGCATTAAATAGCGACGATTTCGTTGTACCATTGGTGAGCAGGTGATTTCTCGCTTGAAAAAATAACGCCATTTCACAAACCAAGTTCTGTGACATATGCTTTTCCAATGTCTGGCCACTATTTTGTAAACATTTAAGTCCAAGCGAGTATACTTCTGTTTGTTCTTGCTAGCTTAGGAGGGGTCGCAGAGCCTATCTTTTTATCTTCCTCCCGGACAGACGTACAGAGTTATACCGCAACAGGCATCCGCTCTCCTGTTGGCGGTACAGTAGCAGACGACACAACGTAGCTCCGTGGGCGAGGGCAGGGGCGTACAGCCACCGCGGCCCGTAGCGTGACCGTTCAGGACTAGGGAGATGGTCTTGGAAAAACAAAGAAATGGTATCTTGTGCTTCTATAGTAATCACGTGTCGTTCATACATTATACTTGCTAAGTAAAAAAAATATTTGCAGCTTGTGAAATTATGTTTGCGTGACGATTTACCGTTCGCGCTCCTGACGGATGTTATGTCCGTGGTTCGCAGATTATCGGTACACCCTTGGAGTGAATCCGGTTTTTGACCTAGTTGCGTCCTGCTGTTTGACGATTGCTAAGATAAAAAATCATTCCAACGACACGTATACTCAAAAATAAAAAATAACCAAATTGAGGAGCAAACAAAAAAGAGGTGAAAAAAAGGGGGGGGGGGCGCCCGGTCTGTCTGTCATGCAAGTATTTCTGGGTAAAAAAGTGCAAACAAAACAAGGACAATAAAGACACAAAGACGACAGGGTGGGCGCTAACTCACAACGGATTTTATTAGAAAAAAAAAACACAGCCACTTTTATACTCAAAATCGTTTGCCACACCTACACTACAACCAATCCCCACTCTGTAAAAAAAGTTTCACACTGTAACAGAAAAAAAAATCCGCCGGCGTTCTTATTTAAAAATAAATTGGCAAGATCCACTCCTGTGGCCTTTCGCACCACAAAATTGGCAGAGCTGAATCTCTGGTCGTGGCTCCCTTTCTGGAGATTTCTTGAGCCAAGGGCCGAAGGTCTTGCCCAGCGCGCCCGCCAAGATCCCAGCCAAGGCTGACGTGCCCTTTCCCCGCGACGCGTGGTAGCCGTCCTTCGCCAGTAGCCCTTTCTTTGGCTGCTTCTGGCGGTCGAGGAACTTGTGCTGAAACATAACGAACAACACACAATTGGTTTCTTGTCTAACCGCACGAGAACTAGTTTCTTTCTTGTGTAACCTTGCAAGTTCAAAGTTACATGCAAAAAAATAAAGTGAAAAAAAATCTTACATCTCCGTTGAGGACGACGATATTCTGATCATGTGTCCTCTTCACCGCCCGAGGCAACGTCCTGTTGAAGAACGCCACCTCGGCATTGACGTCCTTGTTGCGGCGCTGCGGCAGGAGCGTAAAGCAGAAAACAAATTCTGCCTTCATCCTGAGTCGCAGAAGAAGGTCCTGAAAATATAATGTCGGATGTTGGCAGTGCTTTGCAAAAGAACGAGCAGTAAGTGAAGAGAAAACGCAGCGCAAAAGATACGGAGAATAACACAGAGACAAGCGAATGAAGTTACACTTTGTTTTCTTATCTTCGCACAAAAAAAACATAAATAATATAAGCACTAAGTACAGAAATTGCGTAGTTCAGTTTAAATGAGAGCAGTACATTTACACGCACTAGTAAAATCATGTTGACTTGTACTTACGACAACTTTCGCGACCAATGCAGAGCCCTTGTCGCCGTTCTGGACGTCATTGCCGCCTACGTAGACGACGGCGAAGTCTAATTTTTTGATTGGCATTAGTTCAATCCGCTCGCGGAGCGACCGCACTGTCGCTCCCGCGAAGCTAAATGTACACACCTCAACTCTGTCATCGATGTAGAGCCGATCGCGGCTCAGCCACTTCAGTTGGCTGCTGCCAAAAATTGCGCCGATCATCTTTCGCTGCAGGAACCGGCTCACTCGTCACCGGAAAACTCGTCACAGAAAAACTGGTTACACCGGCCCTCTCGTACGAGGTCCTTTCGTCACGAGAACACTCGTCAAGGAAGGCGATTCGTCACTGGAACACTGGTTGCAAGGTTGACCCCGTATCAAAGAGAATATGTTTGACCTTGTTTTACAGAAATGGACTAGGGTCCAGTGTCCTTGTGTAGCAAACGTTTCTCTTTTATTATTTTTCCCTTTCCCTTGTTTTACACAAAAGGAAAGGGTCCAATACCCGTGTGTAACAAACGAAGCCCGCCCTGCGCTTCTTTGGAAGGTTGACCCCGTATCAAAGAGAATATGTTTGACCTTGTTTCACAGAAATGGACTAGGGTTCAGTGTCCTCGCGTAGCAGACAGGTCAAGTACCCATGTGCATCAAACGAAGCCCGACCTGCGTTTCTTTTAGATTTGGAATGGGCATGCTTAGACTAATTTCGCTTGGTCTAACAAAAAAACTTCGAACCCGTATTATTAAAAAAAGCTGTACTCTGACAAATTTCACGTCTCTGCTAGGGGCACGGAGAGTATAGAAGTAACGAAAACTCAGCGTGGTGCTCCGTTGCTATTCTACGAGGGTTTTCCTATACCGTTAGCAGAAGCCGCCGTGCTGGCATTTACTGGGTATATCGGGATCGTACTATCTGTAAGGCAACGCTAATGGACTGACGAGTTCATTAGCGTTGTAGTGGCCATAACTGGGACTCATACTCATGCTAGGGATCCAACTGAGACCAACACACTGAAAGTCCGTTAGAGCATGAAGAGAAAAGCAGGTAAGATATTTCGTCTTTTGGGAAGTTGCAGTGTAGTTTCTAGAATGTTTCCTTGTGGGATATTTTATTGCGGAGAATAGAAGCGACCCACCATATAGGACCCTACTTGATGCCGTCGCTACTGTCAGTGAGCATACGGCTTCCCAGATGCCTTCGCCAAGCATGCTAAAACGTACCATTCGAAGACAGACATGCACGCCAAAGTCTATACGTTCTCCCAAAACTGAGGGAAGTCATAATTGGTTCATGGACGAGACTTTCAAGGTGACGCCGTCGCTTTGAATGCGCGGACCATTGGCGGTGACGCCAATGGTCCGTGCATGACGCCGTGCAGCAGGATATGCCACGCACGAACATCGCTGTCGAAGCCTGGCATCGAGGCTTCCAGGTGCTTTACAGTTGCTTTGGGAGTCGGTATTTTCCGTCATATTTTCTGTTCATCTGCACTTTTTTGTTTCTTGCTGCAGTCATACTTTGACTGCTGTCTTCCCAACTTACGGGCTTTCCTGAGGTATCTAAGGGATGAGCAAGCACTACAAGAACTGAAGATGGCCCAGCTAGACGGGGGGACAACCGCCGCCGTGTCTCGCACAGAAATATAAAGATGTGAATGAGCGCCTATCTAGAATTCTAGAGGAGTACTTCACCGAATCTCCTCTCTCCACGCTTCGAAATATTGCTAGCAGTATCTGGTTTTGAGTTCCATGCTGTAATGGCCAGTGCAAGCTGAATAATATCGCATATGTCATTTGTTGTTTCTAAACCGTGTCGTGGTATCTAGTTATGGTTATTTCAATTTCAGCGCCATGTTTTGATCACAGCTGCCAACACGTTGAGTTAAATAATTATGAGGAATAAACAAGTATATTCGTAGTCCTACAGTCAAACTCCAAGCCGTGACACGAGTGTTCCTTGTGACGATTATTCCGGCGTGACAATTCCTCGTACGAGATGCTCTG